>VWPW01021512.1:83175-145252 GCA_013389825.1 Crypturellus undulatus | reverse complement strand
TTTTTTTTTTTTTTGAATAAAATGAACTAACTTTTCTATGGCAAGGATTAGAAACCTTCCAGAAGTGTTTGCTGATGGGGAACTAGACAACTTGGTTGCAGTGCCTTAAATCTGGGCAAATTCCTTGAAGGTGCAGCTGAGATTGACCTTGAATGCTCTGACTTCAAATGCCTGTTAACGAGAAAAGTTTGTCTTATGGGGAGCCAAAGAGAACATCCCCTATACAGCATCCTGCCATATACTCTGTAAAGCTCAATAATGTTTGTCTTAAAACAAAAAAAAGCCCTGTTTGCAAGTGATGCAAGATGGTCTGAAGTTCTTTTTTGATGGTCTTTTGTTCTTTGCTCATTATGGAAGGATCATAATGGATGGTAAAGTTTTATAAATCACTCTTATCATTTTAAGCCAATATTTTTACAAGTATCTTAAAGAATGCGAGAAAGTGACCTGAAATCCCCAAAACGTGTGTATGATTTGGCTTCTCATACCAATACTGAATGGCTGTAGAAATCCTTAGTACTGCACTTGCAGTTGTACACAGTATGCGAACACATTAGCACACAGAAATATGTCAACATTTAATCAAAATACTGGTTTATTTTTACTTTCGTGTTGTCTCATCTGGGAGAATGATTTCAGTATCTGAACTTTCTGGCTGTGCTCCCTCACTTTTGATTAATACATGTTTAAATGTGTAACTGAGCTCTTCAGCACGTGAATATTTACCGTAGTTCAGCTTGAGGCCTTTGCTTTACTTTAAGCACAAGCACCTGCCTGAGGGGTCTGCTCAGCTGGCAGCAGCCTGGAAGTCCGGATCCAAAGCCCAGGAGCTTGGGGGAAGTTCAGGTTTGGATCCTAAACTGCGTTTCATTTAGGCTTCCGATGTAGGGCAAGCGCATGCTGGGCTCCCTTTGGCTAACACAGACAGAGTCCGTGGTTTGCTGAGGCTGGTGTGATTTGGGAGGAAGTGTGGAATTTCCCTTTTATGTAGTGGAGCAGTTAACCTGCAAACAACTGATGATAATGATAGTATTTTCAGCCTCTCGTGAAACTTTCAGAGTATCCAGGGTTTGCACTTTTAGATTTGCAGAACTTTTTAAAATTATTTTCCCTGTAACCATAGTGTGCCAAAATACCTGGCTTAGAAACCTGCAGTACAGGAGTTTCCATTCAGAAAGACATGATTTCAGTTCCTTACAAACAGCTCTTGCCCTTGTCCCAGTTCTTCACCATAAATTGCCCTCCTGTAGAAATCCTTGTTGGGACAACACTTGTTTAAGTGAAAATGTACAACCACTTAGAAGTACAAGAAATTGTACTTAAAATACACTTGACAGGTTTTAGTGGTGCTTGCCTGCCAAAGGATCTGAAAGAGAAGATGACACGCGGCACCTCTGCTGCAGTTTGGCTGTTGCTTTAAGCTGATCTGCGTGTGGTTCAGTACCGAAAGAGGTAACCGCAGCTCTGGGGTTGTTCCTTCCCCACACCGTCTGGGTGAGCACTCATGCCCTTTGAGCTCCTCTGCAGAGAACTGACCCAGTTAAGACATAATCCACTAAAATATTGCTTCATTTCTATTTACCATATCTTTATCCTGATTTAGTTTTCAGTTGGCTCCGCTTGGGTTAGCAAAAAAGTGGTGGTGGGAATATGCAGAAGGGTAGGAAAAATAATGTGATTTCTGTTATCCTGACTTTTCTTTTTAGCTTTTCCAAAAAACATTAATCTATAGTGCAGCCAGCTGGTTTCAGTGAACTGATCTTGCTGTTTATCTGTCCAGACTGAAAGAATAAACTCTTAAAAAAGTAAATAACGGGCCCAAGCAGTAAGGAAGGGAAATCGTGTGTGTGTGTCGTCAGAAAGGGCAACTGTTTTATTAGTGTTTGCCTTGGGAATTGTGTTTGGCCAGAATACTTTAAAATCCTTTAGCCTATTCAGGCCTTATCAATGATCACACAAGTTTGTCTCCTTGGTGTATGGAGTGTTTAATTCCTGAATCCTGAGTTAGCTCTGCTATACCCTTTGCTAGTACATGGATTGATGGTGAGAGGAATTATGGCCTTGGAGGTCACTTGCATTGTAGGTACTTTGTGCCTTAGACCCTGGTTTATGTTCCCTATTCATGTGTTTTGGAAGGAACAAAACCCATTGGTGATTATTCAGCTCATCAAATGTTATTCAAATATTCAAATTCATATTATTCAAATGAAATACCTGGCCATCTGCTTCTTCCTATCCAGCTCTTAACATGTCAGCAGTCAGTTTTCCCCAAATCCAGTGTTTTAAATGGACCACTGAGGGCCAGCTTTGCCTGTGAGCTGCCTCAGTGCAGAATTAGGCTGGTGTGTTGCAAGTTTGATGAAGATGAGGCAGTTGCAGTGCTCAGTCACTAAAATCCACGGAAACTGCGGTGTCCCGATGGCTGGTGTCTTTCCTGGAGCAATAGGCACTGCTGTGCCAATCTGCTCAGCACGGTCACATCTTGCACCCCAGCAAGCTGTCTTTCTGGCACTCTTGGAAACCATTAGTTACTATTAGCATATAAAGTAGTTCCTCTTTGCTCAGAAAAGGATGATAAGGGAGGCGGAATCTCCTCCTCCTGCAGCTCTTAATGAGCTGCTGTTGGCGTAGCCCAGAAAGCAGGGATGTGCGGCTGTGCTCCGGCCCTGCTGCGGGGGTACCTGCAGCTGGGGTGGGAAAGGGAATGGGAAAATGAGTTTGGTGGGGGGAAGGAACCCACCATGTTTGTTTTTTGGGGTGAGGAATTGCAAGATGTGAGCGATGGCTGATCCACAGAGCCGGATAGTGCCGCCGTGGAAGTCCTGCAAGACAGATGGCTGCAGGAATGGCTTTTTTTTTTTTTCCCCTCAATAGAAAAGCCCAGTTCTTCTGCAGTTAAACTCTGTATGAGAGGTTTTATCTTTTGTTGTCTTAGATTTTTTTTTTTTTTTGTATGAAGACTTGGGTAGTGTCTGCTAGAAACTGAGTATATCCCAGTTTAAGAAAACTGACTTGTTTCCACTGTTACTGTGTGCTTAGATTCCTTGCCCTGGTGAGTTCCCTTAGCTGAAGTAATGAACTGTGGTGTGAAGTAATGAACTGTGGTTCATTTATGGCAATGTGCACACAGGATTACGAACGTATCACATAATGTTGTTTGTTTTATTAATTTAGAGAAACTGTGTACCTGCCTCTTCAATTCAAGACAAGAATAACTATGGAGAAGCTAGGAAATGCCCAAGTTGGGGTTGCTCAGTTCACTTGACAGCCACTCGGCCATTGCCCATTTTAGTAAGCCGTTTAATTGTAGGGTCGTAGACTGTTTGTGTCAGAGGACAGGACTGCAGTGACCCGGGGCTGCCAGATCCCTTCGGTAGATATCAGCAATGTGCAGTGAAGCAGGACAGCTGCTTCCAAGTGCCCGTGACCTCTCAGCTTCCTCAGACTTCTGAGTGTTTGTGCAGCGAGTTCAGATGTGCCTATCCTCAGCGGGTTTTTTCTGAGGCAGCTTTACACATTTGCAGCTCGTGTCAGCCTTCAGCAGGGTTTCTGAGCTGGTATGTGCCCCCCAGGGACACGGCATGTTGAGGCTGAGCGCCGCTTCCTGCGTGCATGTGGCTTGTGGTGTCCAGCAGGGAAAGCTACGGAGCCCGCTGGGATGAGGGGGAGGGATGGGCAGATGAATTCCCGCTAACCTCAAGCAAAATGACTTGGGATCAACCAGACCTGCTGTGTTTGCAGTCTCTAGTTTCTTTTGCTGTGAGAGCTCTGCTCAGTTACTTCATTATCCAATTCCTAGTCAGCAAAGGGATTTGGTACCACCTTTCTCATCCTCTGCACTTCTCCTTGCCTGGCTGTTATGGGTAATCTCATGTGCTTCGTAGGAGAGTCTTGCCCAGTCAGGGAACGTGATTAATCTTAACTGGCCCTCGGCAGCTCTTGTTTCTATTACTTCATCTTATTACACCACAAAATTCCTTTGGTAACAAAGAGATCTTCAGAAACCAGAAACAAGCTATTTTTAAGGCAAGATCATAGACTGGATGGAGTGGGGGGAATGTTCTGCTCCAGACGGGCTGATATTAATGATGCCTCCACACTAGCAAGGATCAAAAGCAAACTGCTGTGCTGGTGGTTTCATTGCCTTAGAGCAACGAGCAAGTCCGAGATGCTGCAGAGGGAGGCAAAGGTCCAGCTCGTCTGCCGCTTCTGCCGAGTCTCCTGGTGACGGTGTCAGACGCTCTGGAAGCTCGTTCCCTTCCTGCAGCTCTGCTTGTGGAAGCTCAGCCTCAGTCCCCAGCCCGAGGGCTGGGTGTGCGTGTGGGAGCTGCCCTGCTGCTGCCGCGGGGCTCCGCGGCTTCCAGGTGAAATGAGTGTTCTCCTTAGAGGATGCCCCAGGGTATCTCAGCTCTGAGTTCAAGCTGTTTTTAATTACTACCTTTTTCCACTCTTACTCCTTTTTTTCTGTTCTTGGCTTAGTTTAGTTACCTCTAAACTTCCCTTCTTGTCTCCCCCTCTGCTCCCACCTTGGTGCCAATGTCCGCTTTGGGACTGCGGGAGGGGGCAAATGCAGTGGGGTTGGGGGCTGACCTGCACTTCTGCCTGCATCGCCTTGCCTGCCAGATGTGCAAAGCTGGTGCCTTTGTACTGGTCCGTGTGTCATTGCTGTGCACAAACGCTGTCCAAAGAGGAGAACAACTCTGGGAACACTGAGAATTAGAGATTTATGAATTGGATGTGGACAGAATAAACTGGGAGGAGGAGGAGTGCTGTAGCATGGCCTCAAGCTGCCTTCAGGAGTGTCGGCTGGGGCTGGGAGCCTCCCCAGGGGACACCAGCAGGCTGCTCGGCCCTGTCACCTCCAAGCCAGGGAGCTGCACTGGGGGCCTGGCCCAGCAGACGGCAGGGGGGACATTGGCGCTCTGTCCTGGGCCCTTCACTGGTCTTTCCTCTGAGAAACTGAGTGTTAGTTGAAAGACAATTCACTCTTTTTAGCTTCCTTCTCCATTTCTGATCCCCACAAACCATACCACTGAATTATCTTATGTCTTGCAAGTCCAAAAATAGACACTTGTGGCAATGGTACTGTCTTTGGCATTTATTGCATGAAAGCTTACAGACAAGGCTTTTGTCATATTTTGAAGTCAATTACAAGCTAATTTTCTACTGATTAAAAATATCCTGATGTCTGTTTTGCTCCTGCAGAGCAAAGCCTTTCAGCATGTGCAAAACAAATTCGGCACATCCTTCCTCAAAGGCTGAGGCCAGTGCGTGCTGGCCCTATGTAATCTTTGGTCCTTCTGGCACCTGCACTTAATCACCTACCTGCTCTGGGTGTCTCCTGAGGTGCCCTCACGAGGAAGGGTAGGACATAAGCACGTTGGCATTCCCTGAGCAGGTTTGGGAGGTGCTGGCAGCGTGTTGGAGGCTCTGAGGTGCTGCTGAGGCCACCGGCAGGCGGGTGCGATGTCGAGCTGCTGCGCTCGGGCTGGGAGGCAGAAGCATCAGTGCACGTGAGGATAAGCTGCCCTCGTGTCTAGGTGGGGATGAAGCAGAGCCTGGTTAATTCCTGATCTGGAGGAATTGGCTGGGGAGAAAAAGTGAGTGCTGCTGAGCTGAGGTCAGTGTCCATCTGCCGCCTGGCAGGGCGTCAGGGTCNGCTGTGATTGATGGGTCTGCTCTCCCTGCTGCTCTTAGACGCTTGTGTTGTCAAGAACCAGAGAAGCTGGTAATGGGCTGCGTAAGTAGGGTGGAAGTGATGACACTGTGTCAAACTGTCACTCACTGTCATTTCACTCTTCCACACTTCAGTGTGAAGGGAGGACTTGCAGGATCAAACCTCCCTCTGCTCCCTTTGCAAGATTTTTCAGGTTATTTCCTTGCTTTTTGCATCGGCTAGGGCTCTGCTTCTCTGCATATTGTGCATGTTGTCCTCTCTGTCTATAACAGGGTATGCCCCACACTCTTCAGCTGCTTTGTGTCAAGGCATCGGTGAGGTGTAAAGGAGTTGAAAAAGTCCAAACAATTAGGGAATAAGCAGGAAAATCTGACTGGTGTTATATAGCTCAACTAAGAATCCCTAGTTCTGGAAAGGATCAGGTTGGGTGTCTTTAAGGTAAAGATTGTTTTGGGCAAGAGACTAGGATGGAGAAGATAAGCTAATTTCTAACCTATTTGACCTCCCTGATTCTAGAGAATTTAAAGCTGGGTGCCTACAACATATAGAATCAACAAAGACCTTGATGCCTATATAGGTACCTGAACAGCTACCTGCCTTCAGTGTGACCTGTGTTCTGTCTGGAGCCGCCTTCCTTCCTTCCATCTTTTGTCTGCGCAGCTTGGAGGCAGCTGTACAAGCTCAGCACTGGCTGCTGTTCCCTAGCTGTACAGTGACTAAAGCCCCATTGTAGTAGGTGCTATTGTAACCTAAGGAAACCTGGGTCCCGCCAGCTGGGCTGCCTGCTGCTGCCCTGCAAATGAACTGTGGCCGCTCTGGACTGGGCTGATGAGCAGCGAGAACGATTGACTGCACTTTCGGAAAGATCAGATTAGCTCAGTGTGAGCCTGTAGCTGCAGGTCATCGTATGGATCACAAAAAAAAAAAGAAAAAAATCCACTTGTGGTGATCCGCACACACGGGCCCACACTGCTTTCCAAGTTATCTTGAGCTCTCTAGCATGCTTCAAAATAACAGGTTTTGTTTTCCCTAGAAAAAAGCTTCACAACCCTTTATTTCCTCCTTTTACTATGTAGTAGCTAGCAACGGAAAAAGCAGCAGCAAAGGAAACTCTGTTGCTGGGTTGGTTGCACAGAAAGTCCTTAGGAAGAGAGCAGGGACAGGGTGGAACATGGCACTGTGTCTAAAATAGATTTTACTGTTTCAAAGGCTGAAAAGCTGCTTTGTATGGGAGTCCAAATGCAATGGGATAATATGGAATATGAAGTAGTGAGGAGGAAGCTGTCAGAGTGAGAACCTGTAAGAAGCTCTGGCTGGTTTATGGAAACCTCTCAGAAATTACAGGGTACCATCTAAAGTAACTCAGCTGGAGATGAGTCTCTGTGAGTATCGTTAACTTTTCCATGACAAGCAGTCATATAACATCTAAACCAATAGTCAAGCCAGACTCTTTTCCTTCAAGTATGTTTTTTTTTTTTTTTTTTTTTTTTCTTTGGGTTTTACAGAGGATTGGGAAGTGCTGGTTAAGATTTCATTAACTCACTGAAGATTTCTGCTTTCACTTGCACAGATGAAATCATGCAGCAGGAGATACGACCGCTGGTTGCAGTGGATATAATAGAGCAACTCCACAGGCAATTTGCCATCTTATCAGGTAAGAAGTTGCTAGTAATAGCACTCTGATTCTCCTGGATATGTGCTGGAATCTGTCATGCTGACTGTCACCCTTCTGCTCTGCACAGCAGTTGCAAAAGCAATTTTATATTGCTGGTGAAAAGAGCCATTTCAATCAAACCTCCATAATGCGTAGAACTGATAAATCCCACTTTCCTGTGCTTGTTTTGCTTCAGGGAAATTTTCTGTGCTTTTTCCCCACACCTAAGGGTGTTTAGAGGGCAAGAAACTTAAGCCTTGTTATTATGTATCTTTGTATAATGTCTTGTTTGTGGGAGAAACCTTTGGCCCATCAACTGTTCAGGACTTCCCCCCCTTTCTCAGCGCCTTTGTTTTAGAAGCAGTTCACTTCTAAAGTGCAAAGTGTAAGGCTCCCAATCACACAAAACAAGCCTATTATTTCTGTTCCAAATAAATAGTGGATGTTGAAATATTTGCTAAATTATTTAAAACATGCTACTGGGAAGAAGTGCCCTTATCTAGTCCTAGAATAGCCTCTGCTGTTTCTGTCTCTGTTTTGTAAAAGAATAAACAGATTCACTCTCCTTATTTGTAAATGTAGATGACTAAGTGCAAAACGCGTAGTTGACAATATGTAAGGCACTTTATCCTCAAACAAAATCTATTTGCTGTGAGTATATTCAATACTAAATGAGGCATCTTTGAGGGCTTGAAGGATGCTTGCTCATCTGAAGGGTTGCTCTAGTTTTGCCCGTGGGCACTGGCCTGTATAGGGTACATGCTATTGAACTCTCTTGCAATGGTTTGATGTTCACATACTGGTGCTGTGCAAAATAGGGGGTGGGAGAAATAATAGAGCCATCTCCTCAAGCCTGGAGTACTTCAAGAGGTGTTGAGCTCAGCCTTCATGCCCTGCTAGGCCAGATGGCCTTAAATGTAAGGATTTGAGGACTGTCCTCAAGTGTGTTGCTCTCCGTGTCTGGGGCAGCAGAACAACTGCTGCGATCCACAGCAGGGGCACTGCTAGGAGGGGGTTACGACGGGGTGTGAAACCTCTCTTTCTGTTGATGTGGGACAGAGTTTGCTGTCCACGAAGGATGTGCTGAGAAATAACAAGTAGCCTTAGACACTGACCCATCTCTGGCTCCTGCATTAAGATCAGGGCATGTTTGGGACGGTGATGAAAGGCCAGATCCGCCCCCTGCTAATGAAGCTCTTGGCAAGGGCTGGACATCAGTGCCACCAGATTGAGGAGGACGGGCAAAGAGTAAGCCCTGCAGTGCCTGTGTTGTGCTGCTCTTGGGCAAGCAGCCCCTCTGCTTGGGGAGCATCGCTGGGCACATGCAGCCCCAGCTCTGCAAAAGACCAAGTTGCAGTCCCAGTCCTCACTGCAACCTTACTTTTTGCCTCAAAGCTGCAATTCAGATCTTAAGTTGCTTAACACTTGATTTTTATGAAGCTTTCTAGGTAGCATCCTATGGCAGTTTCCCAAGTGTGACTGGCCAACTGTTCAGCGTTCAGCAAAGAGTATCCACCCGAGGGGAGTTGGAAGCAGCTGCCTCGTATACAGTGGAGCATTTCAAGGATTGCACTGCCTAGAATTCCCAATATAAATACACTTACATGCAGAAAAGTGTCAGAAATGGTGTACAAATTTGTTCAGAGCTCTTGCATCACACCATTGTTTGCTGGACGCATGCACTTTTCAGCCTTGGTGTTAACTCCAGTCAGATCATGCCTGGGCTGCTTTTCTACTCTTTTTGCAAGCAAAGAAAATGCTTAACAACCGGTCTCTCCAGAATGCTCTGCTTGCTTTTCTGCTTTCCAGGCATGCAAAGCTGGTGGAAAATAACATTGTTTTCAAGGCCTTTGATTTAACTGATACACCAGTGCCTGAAAACATTTATATCGCTGTAAACAATACTGAGCATGTTGAATTCAGGGCTCTGTGTCACATCTATCCGGTAAAGTGCAGATAATTGCTTTTCTTAAATCCCTTTACCTTACAGCATTGGAGACAAAAGCTATATGTGAAGTGTAATACACAATTTGTGGGAAGTGATTTACTAAACAGGAAGAAAACCTCATTTCCCGTTCCAAAGAGCAACATTTAATGTGGCATAAAAATGACAAGGAGAGATTAAAAATATTTCAGGTATTTATGGGCCTGTTATTTCAGCAACGCCTGTATCCTCACCTGCTATCTGACCAAACTCAAGATCTCTCTATCCCTTTATCTCATATCTTAGTCTGTCAGTGACTGGTGCTGAGGTGCTACAGAAAACACAGGGAACAGGAGTCTTCCTTGCTGTCCCCTCACTGCTCTTGCAAACTGAGACTTTGCTACTTACATCAGAAATGGCCAGGCTGTCCAAAAAGCATTTCTCTGCTTCGTTCCATCTAGCAAAGAGCTAGGAGCAGTGTGGGGTTTTGTTGTTGTTCTGTTTTCTTACTCCAATGAAAGCTGGACTGAGAGCTCTCCTGCCTCATTTCGCTTATTAAAGTAATTCACACAGATGACCTCATTTGGTTTTCGGGCAGCTCCCTGCTCTTTCTTGCAGCCTGCTGCTTTTCATTAAGCACAGGCAACCACAAATATTTCGCTGCTTCAGTGCTTGCCTACACGGAGACCAAAACTCTTCTGGTATTTATCCTTTTTCCTGCTCTGTAGTGGCTGCCTGACAAAGACTCAGCCTCTTGACTCCCTCTCAGTGGGTAGTAGGGCTCCCCCCCTTGCTTGTAGAGTGCTTTGGACTGATGGATCGGGTAATTTGCTTTTCTGCCCGAGGTTATAAAACTGGGCTGCACTGATTCATCCTGGCTGAGGTTGTTTCTGTCCCTTGGTAGGCTGCAGCCTCCTGAGGGCAGCTGGATGCCTCTTGCACACATGCCTGCTCTGGATCCCTGAGCATCCAACTCTGCATGTGGTAGCGGTGCCTCCTGGCTTGTGCTACCCGCATCTCTCTCTGAGCCCTCCTGCTCAGTCCTGAGGGCACCAGATCCACTTGCTCTGTGCTAGTGGCAGTGACTCCTTGACTCTTGTGACTCTGTAATGAGTATTTGATTAATTCCATCTTTTTCTTAATACCTGTCAGCAGAGGCAGCTGCAATGCAGACATGACGTCCCTAGCACGAAAGCAGAAGGGATGAGTAGGACAAGCCAAGGCTGTTTGATCTGGATGTGTCTCGTTGCAGAGTGCAGCTGGTCCCAGTGTCTCCGTTACTTCATCACTTTCCTCTACTGTTGCAGTGTGCAAACCCTAGCAGAAAAGGAGCAGACTGTCTCGCTGTCCCTGGGCAGATGGCAGAGGTTATTACGTAGCCAGTTAATGAGACTGATTGCTAGGGCCTGGTTATAATGACTGTATTAGACACTGTCAGCCTCTTTGTCCTGACTCTCTAGCTACCAGAACCATCAAGGCTGTACATGCAAGAGCAGGGAGACTCCCAAACTTTCCCTGGAGAGCTGTGGCTGTGGAAAAGGCTGCTTGTAATGTGGGTCCTGAAGCACACACAGTTCCAGTCTGGTCCTCTTTTCCATGAGCTGACCCATTTCTGCTTACCTTGTGAGATCTGCTGGAAGCAGTGGTTAAGTCCTAGTCTTGAAACTGCTACTGCCTCTCACTTTCCATGGAAACAACACTTCCAATTATGGTTTTACAGCTGTGACAACATAAAAGTGCTTTGTGCACATACCCAGCTACGTTTGACCATGTGTTTCCTGTAGTTAAGGGTAGTTGTTAAGGTTTAAAATAGGGTAGTACTGAAATGCTGACTACTCTAACATACAGCAGTCTTCCTCAAAGAAAGGAGACCTATTGGCAAAATACTGTTCCTGACCTGCTGTACAATCTGTCCTTAGGAGTGCTGCTGCTCCTCTTTACCTGCAGTTTCACACTGTTCTTATCTGTAATTACTCTGTCAAAGAGTCCCACTTGCCAGTTGTAGCAATAATGGATCCTGTTACTAAATCATGAATTTGAGATAAATTGTCATGATGTGTAGTAGCAGAGAGTTTTTTTTTTTTTTTTTTTAAATGTTTCTGTTAGGTTAATGGACTTCAGTGGATGGAGGGCTATATCTTAAGATGATAACTGATTCCCAAGCCAGTTTGATTTCCAAAGCCTAGAGGGTATTTAACCATCTGCTTCCAGTTCAGCTGTGCATTGTAGAAATCCTGGCCTGACCCTGCCAAAAAGGCAGTTTGGAGCTTGTATAGGGATTTATACCTAGGAAACCTGATTTAATTCCAGGAGAAATTTCAGCATTTGCAACCCTTAATTCACATGGAATGGAAGTGGGAGAGCAGGGGAACCCTGGAACCCAAAGCTAATCCTGAACATGGCCCAAGCAAAACCTGAGGCAGGAGAACTTCAGCCAAGACATGACTGAACCCTCTGGCTGTCTGACCCGGTGCATGAGCTGTGCTCAGCGCTGCTGTGACTCAAGCAGCTCTCTGCATGTGGGCAGACATGAGCAATTTGCTTTGCTGTGACAGCAAGATCTGAAAGAAAACTTTCCAGTGCTAATAGATCAGTTGGTGCCTGGGGAAGATTTAGCCAAACTTTTGTAACTACTCCTCCCAAATGGCCTGGTTTTCCAAGGGATTCAGTGTATTAAGTAAAAGCTGGTGAGCGTTTTTTTTTTTTTTTTTAAAGCCCTTAGTGTTACCAAAAAAGCTGCTGGCTATTGACTAAGACTTAAATGTAGCCCCTGAGTACCTAAATCTGGATATGTTTGGTCCCTGGACGCATGTGGCATAGGTGGCCCAGAACTGGGGAGTGGGTACCTAGGATCAGAGTTGTGGGTATTTATCTCCTAGTTGTGCTTTCTTGCTGCTTTGACAGTCGTACCAAGATGTGACTTCAGCAAGGTGAGCTCACACCTTTCATGCTACAAAGCAAGACTAAACTCTCCCTATCTCCTTTCCAAATCCTGTTGTCCCCTCCACCTATTCCCCTGCACAGTTTCAGCTGCTTTGCTGCCACAGCTGAGATCTGGCCCCATCTTCCCAGTTTAAAATGGGTAGCCAGGCACCTGGTAAGTCTGTCACTGTATCCTATGACACATGAGCTTATTTTAAGAACTTGGGAAGTATGTTATGGGAGCAACTGTGAATGCTGCATTATATCCTCAGACACTAGGGGATCACACACGTTGGTGTGAGCAATGGTCCCGTTACTGTGCCCTGTACCCACCTGGTACACCTTGCACGCCCTCTCCTGCTTTTATTTCCCTTACATATTCACCATATACTTTTCTCCTGTCACGCAGGCTTTTCCTGTTCCTTTGGATCCTTGAGCAAGGAGCTGAGGTGGAAAACAAGGGAAGTGCCCAGGATGAGAAGGAAAGGGGAGCTGTGATTCCGTGAGGAAACCAGATGGGTGGTTGAGCTGAGTTGTAGCCTTCTCACTTAAGTCTTGCCTTTCACCAGACAGCCTAACCAACTGCTCCCACTAATGATTTCTGCCTTTTGCTCCCCTCATTACTGAGTTTTCTACATTTGTCAACAGAAAAGGTTTAGCTGTTTATTGACAACTTTCTGCAACCCTACCTCAAAATCAATAGTCATTGTGCCCCTCTGCACACTCATCCACACTGCTCTGGGTTGGGAATAGGGCCCAGCATGGACCTTGGGCTCTGCACGAATGTGGGGGCAGAAGGGAGCTGGAGCTCCTGTGGGAAAGCAGTGGAGCTGATGGCAACGGCGTGTGGTGTTTGTGGGAGCTGCCCGGGGAAGTTCAGATTTCTGTCCGGAGATGGTGGGCAAAACTGAGCAGAGCTTTCTCCACAGGCAAACCTGGGGCAAACAGGCAGAGCTGTGACAGGGTGACCTGGTGTCTGGCAGTACCAGATCCCTGGGAAGACCCCTGGGAAGCTGCTGGAGGCTCCCTGAGGGCAGCAGCCAGGAGCCTGCCATGAGTTCAACCAGGGGCCTCAATTGCTGCCAGCTGAACCTCTNGAAGCTGCTGGAGGCTCCCTGAGGGCAGGAGCCTGCCATGAGTTCAGCCAGGGGCCTCGATTGCTGCCAGCTGAACCTCCGCGACCGCTGCCCGCAGGGGCCGCTGCCTGTTCCCTGGCCTGGCTCCAGCCCTCGGAGCTGCCGGAAGGCGTCGGGAGAGGCTGGCGCTTGGGAAGAGCGCTGCAGGGTGGCATCTAACGGGAGCTGGCGGAGCTGCAGGGCGGCAGATGGATGCCCATGCTTCACGTGAGGGCAGGCATTGGGCTCCGTCCCCGAGCTCTTTTTGCTGTATCTTTGTGCCTGCCTCTGACTGCCCTGAACATGAGTGATTTCCCACTCCTCCCGCGGGGCCCTTGGCCTCCTGCTCACGCTGCCCTGGCTTTCTGTCAAGCTCTGCTGCTCCGGGCAGCCCCTGCCCCTTATCTTGCTGCACAGACACTGCTGCATAGATCAGCCCTGCCCCAGCTGGCCCTAATGCAGCCCTCTCCCCAGCTTTGTGCTCTGCTCAGCACTTCTTCATTTCCTTCTCTCTCACTCTCTCCCCCTGCTGCCCTCACTTAAAATGTCCTTTTTTTTTAATGAATATTCTTTCTTTTGCCCTTCAGTAGAGGTGCTGAACCTTCTGTTCCCCTCTGGTTTCTTAATGCTAGATTGTAATCTTTTTCTGATTGGCAATTTGAATCTTTTCACCAGTGCTGCCCAGGAGCTAAACACTGTCCCGGCAAAGACGAGGATTGTAAGGAACATTTTAGGGCAAATCCAACGCACTGAGCCCTTATGATTGGGGAGTTATGTGAAGATTATTCGTGGTGGATTTTAATCCCTGCCATGCCAAGGCATTCAGGAGCTAATTAAAGTATCTTCTGGAGTTGGAAGGATCTGTTTGTGACTCGCTGGAAAGCAAGGGTGGTGGCCCAGAAAGACAGGGTTGCAGCCTCTCAGCTCGGATTCTGCAGAAATTTGCATAGACAGCCGAACACGGCAAATGCTGCGGCAAATCTTGGTGTAGTGTTAGAAAGAAACTGTCATTAACAATTGGAGAGATGCAGAACTCCTTTGTCAGAAAGAGTGAGCTTCAGCCTCCTTCCATGTGCAAGGAGCTTCCTTCTGCTGTTGTTACTTTGCTAAATGGATGTAGTATTGTTTTCCCCTGCAATCTGAACCTCCGAGTCCAGGCATGAGCAAGAACAACCTGTTCCTCCTAATGGATCTGTTTTGTTACTTGCCCCCCATCATTTTTCTTTGCTATAGCTCTTAACAGTTTATGATTGACAAAACTTCACCCTAATTTCAAAGTAAGGCAGGAACTGAGGGTTTCCTATCTCAATTTCAAATACAGCTGTCCTTGGGAATCTTCTAAGCTCTATTCTATTGTAGGTAAATGTTGCCTTCACCTTGAGAAATTAGGTTGGACCCCAGGAGAGGTGAAGGGTGCGTGGCCTAGCCGGAGGCAAGGAGCTCCTGCGTCTTGGCTAAGCCCTCAGGCTGTGGCTGCTCCTGGCTGGGATTTTGCCAGTGATGAAGGGAAGGGGATGAAGTTCAACCTGCTTGCATCTGTTCCTCATGTGGCTTCCTAGAGGAGATGATCCCGTGATAAAAATAACCCCCCGATAGTGACAGTCCCTCCTCAGCCACTTCATTGGACTTGAGGAAGGGAGACCAGAGGAAGAGGATGCGCTCGTTCAAATATGCGCGTAGGAGAACGGGAAGATAGAAGGGTTGCGCAGAGGCCCTGGCAGCAGGAGCATGCGGAGTGCTATCGGAAACTTGTTGTTTACACAAATCTTGGCTGTATAACAGGTGAACTACCAGGCGCTTGGAGGAGGGGATCTTAGGGATCTTTATCTTGTCATTCAAAGGTACATATCGCTGCTTTAAACAAGAATATTCCTACTTACTATTTTTCTGCCTCTTAAAGATTTGGTGCCTCTATAATGGGAGTAACTGAAATAGAAGGATGAAGGAGGATAACACTTAGGAGCTGTGTGAATGTATCATATATGATATCATGTGTCATACACGATATCTTTGCACATGTCATATATGGGAGACCTTGGTGCATTCTCTTTTTCACCAAAAAAAGACCGGACGAGCAGTTTAATTTTCTGGGCTGTTACTGGTGGTGTCCAGAAGATGTCACTAAGCATCTACAACCAACCCTCCTCACTGGGGAGCTGTGGATGGAGGTCCTGGCCTGCAGATTGCAGCGAACAGCCTGGGCCAGGGGACAGTGTGACTAGTTTATGTGACAGCGTGTGCTGGGTCACCACTGATGGTCATGCAGCCCAAGCGTCCTGAGAAGGCTGCGTCTGGAGGCCGTGGTCACCATTTGAAGTCCAACTCAGTGCAGTGCAATGNTGTGGATGGACGTCCTGGCCTGCAGATTGCAGCGAACAGCCTGGGCCAGGGGACAGTGTGACTAGTCTGTGTGACAGCCTAGGCTGGGGGACAGTGTGATCAGTTTGTGTGACAGTGTGTGCTGGGTCATCACTGATAGTGCAATGGGTGATGCTTCTTCCTTGCATTTTGGCTGATAGCCTCTTGAATATACATTAGGCCCATTTCCCCCCCCAGCCCCAGAAGGATTATTGATCGGATGATCTAACACAGTGGGGTCCCTTTAGGTATAATTAAAGCAATCTTACACCTTTGGGAAGGAGAAAAGGGAGGGGAAAAAATGGAGTCCTGATAAAGCCACCATTTTACTGACATCAAGGAGGAAAAGTTGTTTTTATGCAGAATTCCAGGGAGATTTCACTGGAGTGAATGAAGAAAGTTGTTTTAATAATAAAACAAGAAGCTTGTTTGGATGGATGGTGACAGCAAAATTGACTCACTGGTTAGTTCTCCTAAATGATTAGGCATGGGGTCCATAGCTGGTGTAAACTGCTGTGGAAATCAGTGGTCTCTTTCTCATGGAGGCTTGTGGGGATACAACAGGCACTGGTGAGGCATCAGTGGAGACGAGCAGTGCAGTGGGGAAGGAGGGAGGATGCTCACACCAGCTATTTTCTAGAGCATTTACCAAACACTGTCAGCGTCCAACTTCTAGAAGGAATCAAGTTCCTGTTGGGTCAGGTGTTGCACAAGTACAGAGAAAAATTCTGTAATCTTATCACAGGTATTTACCTGGGAATGGGAAGTAAAGGATCTAACGTAATGCTTCATCAATTTTGTGCAGAAGGTTTCTGAAAAAGCTGGGGATATGCAACAGAGACTGCATTCTCCCTTGGGGTGAACTGGCATGGTGAATCTGGAGTGAGTTCTAATAATAACCGGGAAGCTGATCATAGAGTTCCTTTACTCCATATATAGTGGATCTAGATGCTTCTTAGTGATGGATGTGCCGGTGTTTCATGTTATACTGCGCACTGGCCAGTCTGACCCAAGCCATAAAAATCATCCTCCAATCTCTTGACCTTTTTTTTTTTTTTTTTTGGCAGGAGGAAGAGGGAAGGATGGGGCACCCATTATAACCTTCCCAGAATGTGCAGGATTCAGCGACATACCTGACGAGGATTTTCTGAATGTGGTCACATATCTAACCAGCATTCCCAGGTGAGGCTGATTACAAAAACCTTCTGATTTCCATGAGCTTTCCTTCCTGTTGTGCTACGTCTAGTGGTGCTATTAGGAGACACCGGAGTTTCTCCATCCACCTGGTCAGTATGAAACTTCCCCATGGGCAGGAGGCTCTAGGAACCATTTACATCATCTTTGTGGAAGAGAAAGCCTCACACACAGCAAGCTTTCTCTTTGGCACTTGGACTGAGTGGGAGAGGAATGTAGATTTGAAGAGCAGGAGCAAATAAGGGCAAAAAAGTGGGACATTTGTGATGAAATCTTGGGTCACTGTGTGTAAGGAATGAAGGGCTGCAGCTGGAAAGAACTGCATTTAATGGTCCCCAGGCCAATTTATTCTCTGAATGGGTCTCCCTAGTTAAGGAGAGATAAGAGCCTACCTTGAAACAAAAGGGCACTTTAGAAAGGTAATATAATGTAAATTGTTTTCATGTCTTTACCTTTCTGAAGGAGAGAGCTCTCATACTTCCCAAGGAATATTCCAGACTTTGATCCAGACAGAGAAGTTGTCCAAGCTCTCACCCTCAAGGAACAAAGAGGATCCATGCACTCTGGAACTGGAGAAGAGTTTGCCATGGCCCTGTTAAAGTTAGTAGTGCTATGAAAATACACACCAGCTGTCCTGGTTTCAAGGTTATCTAAAAATGGCTGCTGCGAGTTATGGAACATTATGAAACACCACCAACTGCTTGTATATTATCAGGAAAGCTGAAGTTTACTCTGAGGAGAGTTTATTCTGTAAACTGACTATTGTCTTGTCCCTCTTGACCCTATAGTCACTTAAAGTCAGTAGAAAGACTCCTGTTTGGCTTCTGTCATAGCTGAACTTTGTCTCCTGGCCACGATCCCTAAATGAGCATTTTGCAAATTGCAGATCAATGCTTTAATTTTCCTCAGTCTTCTCCTGGAGCTCTAAGCAGCAGCCTGGTAAGGAAGAGACTAAATAAAGCCTTAGTTTCTAAGCTTTATCTGTTGCTACATTGCAAAAAAAGAGGGAGATTTTCTTGGGTGTTTGAAGAGAGAGGAAGAAGCAACGCTGTAAAGTCTGACACAGATGATTAGGTTATGGGACTTACAGGACTATGGACTCGTGCACTAGAAATTAGCCTTTAGATTGTGCCATAGGGAACTGCTACACTACAGTTATTTCTGTGCTGTTTTTAAGAAACTCTGATTACTCGACTGTAGGAGGAAGCACAGACTTGGAAAAAGCAAGTCTCTAGATCTGTTTTATTAAATACAGTAGTGGTAGTGGCCAGCACCCCACTGGAGGAGGAAAGGCAAAATGCTGACCCTGCTCGTGTGTGTGAGGGTAGGTGGTGGTCCACGTGACACATGTTGGACATCATCAGCCTCAGTGCTGACTGTGAGGTTTCATTAATATTGTCACACTCCTGTAGTCATTTAAATCTATCTCATCACACTGGATGAGTGAAAAATCACAGAGGTGTTGCTCTTGTGAAACGATTTCCAAGGAGTCAGTGGAAAGGCAAAGCATGTGCCATCGTGACTGCTCCTGCAAGCACCACGTGCTTCTCGATGCTCTGTTTGCTGCGAGATTGCTCACAGCTGGGATGTTTTCTCCTTTACTGGTTGCCTTCAGCTCTGCTATGGGAGTGACACACACTCACTGCTCTGAGGAAAGGCACCCAGGCTGAATAGCAGCTGAATTACTTTTTGTTTATCCAAAGAGAGAGTTTAATCATTTTTTTTCAGCCTCCTGATCCTGTCTGTGAACCATGGCTATTTGTGCTAGCTAGAAGCACAGCAGGGATTTATTATTTCCTGTGGTCTTGTGTATAAAGGTGCTTAGAGGATGACTAGGGGAAAACGTGCCTCCTTCAAGTTTGAGTAAGAAGTTTTCCAGCTCCACCTACATGTATTCCCCATCAGGAGCTGCCAAAATAAGCTGAGAGGAACCACACACTGCGAGCTTAACAGCTTCATTGTTCCACACTGCTCTGTAGGACCTTTGTTCCGCAAGGCGATATTCCTCCATCTGTATTTCTTCATTAACTTCTGGCCTGGGAGGATGACTAGCTTCAGGGCTAATAAAACAGCAGTAGTAGCTGAGAAAAACACAAAACTAGTTTGTCAGTTCTTTATACTTGGGATGTTGGTGGGTGATTCCTTGTAATATTCACACATGTTGGAGAACCAGCATGTTACATTGTCAGAATAATGAATGGAAGTGTTATAAGCGGATTCAAAGTTTAGATTTTTCAAAATTCATAGAAAACAAATCTATCAGTGGCAGCTGAGCACAATGGCCGAGATGCAAGCTCTGGTTGAGGAAGTCCATGTATTCTTTAACACACTAAGTGCCCTTCTCACTTTGTTTCTGCCCTTGCCTACCTACCTTAGCTTTTATTCAGTGTGTCAGTTCTGTGTTTCCTCTCCCCCTGAGGCACCCCAGAGCAATGTTAAAAGAACGGTGAGTTAAGTCTCATAATTTTGTCTGTAGGTCAAGACAGCGACAATATATCTATTTTACAGATCATGAGGTGTGTGTAAGTAATAATTTACACTAAAAACAAGGTAACAAAAACCCGTGTTGAATAAATGACTACTCAGCTTCATGTAAATGACCTGTTCCAGATCAGCGACAGGCTGGGATTTGAACCTGCATTTTCTGCACATCGTTCTGACTCTTGCGTTCGATCACAGGTTGCGCCGCAGGCATGCGAGCTGCCCAGGTAGTTTACTAGTCATGGCTGTGGCGCTTCTGCAGAGGCTGACTCTGCATCTCCTGAGATGCTATTTGGAACTTCCCAGCCTCCATGCAGAAGGCAAGGGACAAAGCATTCATTTAGAAGAGGAAAAACCTGAGCAGCAAGCTTTGGTTGTGTGATTTATGACATAAGCATATGAAGTAGAACTCCCTGTGGCATAAGAATTGGCCCTGTTTTGATACAGGCAAGCCTTGTTAATCTACAATTAGCTGATCTATGCATAGAAAGTCTTTCCTACATTTTAGCAAGCAGCAATAGAACCGTTTTTCTTGTTTCTATAGTATAGTAGAGCTTAGGAGTATAGTAAAACAGCTTTCCTGTATGCGTGTTATTACTCAGCTAGTAGCTCACCTGTTTTATCCTTGAAGGAAGATGTGCGAGTATCAGTGACTGAGAGAATGAATAGCCTTTCCGATTATACAGGGTATTGCCGTGAATCAGATAAGATGAAATATAGTTTGAAAAGCAGTTCACCCTGCTTAACATGGAAAATATTTCCTTCTTCATAGATCAACGAACGGGAGAAATCAATAACATTTTTTTTCAGCAGATGTAGAGAGAACATCTGTCTTTTGTAGTGTCTATTTCTGGGTATTCTGTAGAATAAGGTTCATGTTAGCTATGCAGGTAAGGTCTATGATCACAGATGACTTTTTGCAGTGAGTTAGTAACTTGCTATGTTCCTCTGGAGTGACTGGTCTTGATGTAATCCCATATGACAAAACACTGAAAAGATAAAGGCAGATATTAGTAGTTTAGATGTACAGGCACATGCTTCATCTTTGAGGCTGCTGAGTTCATTTACTTTATCAAGTGTTGCATAACACTATTTTTTGGTGAGCTGTAAGCCAGTCTTGAACTTCTGGCCTTTAGAATATGAACTGCTTTCCAAGATGGCAGATCAGTTTACTGAGACATTTGGAGTCAGATTAATTTTCCCTCTGGTCCAGCTCCTGCTCATGAGTGATGCACCAGGGTGCTTGTGTATATGTGAATGTGTAAACCTGTGCAAATGCATCCACCTGTGCTGCACACAAGCAAGAGAGAGCTCTAGAAAGCTGTTCCTACTCATTTTATTCCACAGCCAGAATTCCCCTTTCAGTTGAAGTGGGTCAACTGCTTGGATGAAGAGCTGCCCATCTCCTTCCTGAAGAGGTCAGTAAATTCGGCCTCCTCAAAGCAGTGCTTGAGATCTGACCTGAGGGTGAGCAGCTCAGGTGATCATACATGGTTTGCTCAGGGAAAGGGAATCTCTCTGCCAGCCCTATGTAGACCTACACAAACATGTGTGAATTTGATCTGCTTCCTTGATGTTTATCTGCTAGGAGTTTCTGCAAATCTCTCTTTCCATGGAATTGGGTAAATCCTCATGCATTTCCATAGTGCGTGCAAGAGCGTGTTTGTTGGTTTGCTTTTAAACAAAGCCAGATCCGCACCCGCACACAGCGGGTGTCTCACCTCTTCGCCTGCCTACACCAGTGCTGCTGTTTTGGCCAAGCTTCTGCTTCCCACAGCTGACTGCCGGTGCTTAGGCCTTGCCATGGCCTTTCCCTTCGTCTTGTGGCCTGAAACATGACCCCTTGCTGACGTGCTCTCTGTTTCCCTGGCTAAATTTAGGCCTTAAATCAGCCCTTTCTAATTAAAGAGAAAAAGGCACACAAACACGTTGGTCCATCTCACTAAAAGACAGATGATACTGTCCTGACCATCAAGGTGAAATGCAGGGAATAGCAGAAGACCAAGGTATAACTTTGTGTCAAGGTTATAGCCCCATTTTCAACTTTTGCTCTCCAAAGATACCTCCCTCAGCAAGCCGGTCATCGTGCTGCATCCTTCAGCCCCGCTGTGGCAGCCAAGATACACAGAACTGTATCTGCGAGTGGTTTCTTTGCTCCTGACTCTGCACAATCTGCCAGAGTGATTCTGTGTGATGCAGATATTCCCTCACATTCCCTGGGCTCTGCTCAGCTGCTTTGCATTTCAGCAGCATGTGGTTTTATCATCTTCCCTTCCCCCTCTTTCCCTCCTTCAGATCATGCAGTTTTTTAACTGTATGCTCCTTTTTTTCACCCCCTTCGTCTCATTCAGTGTTCAACACAGTAAGTTGTACGTGCTGCAATAATTAGCTCAATAGTTTGCTTAATGGCCCAGCTCTAATTTTACCCTGACAAATCCTTCTCAAATCTCAGGCCTTGGTTTCTCCTTCATTTGCCTCCACATCTGGGATTATACTTGCATTTTTGGGGTAGTGAAGTGTTGTGGCCCCTTCTATTGTCCCCAAGCCAGATGCTGGGAACTGCTGTGTGCCAGGTTTTGTCTTTGCCAGACAACTGTGGTTGCCACTTACTACATGGCCTTGTGTTCTCTTTTGCTCCTTGCTGATATTTAAATCCAAGTTAATATTATCAGTATCTAGTTTGTATTTCCCTTTCTTAGTCTGTCTCTTTAACTAGCCTGCAACTCTCTGTGAACCACTGTGGCTACTGAAGATCCATGTCGCTATTTCAATACATTCCTCCTTCCCAGCCATTCCCACCTCCAGGACTATTATTGCCAAGCTTAATTTCATGAGAAAATTCCTTTGCCTTCCTCTTGCCTTTTCTTGCTATATGGGTCTTTTTCAAGCTCTTGTTCCCATCATCTATGAATTTAATTTTTATTGTCACTTCTGATGCCAGGATGCTCTTGTGCTGTTACAAATCTCCATGACAGAAGGACATATGAAAAAAGGTACTGCTAGACCATGGACTTGTGTTTGTAAAAACATCCAAGGTCCCTCTTTTAAGAGACTGCTGCTGTCTGTGTCTGAGGGGCTTAGTCAGTTCAGAGGTGCAGAGGCAAGTTTTACTTGGCACAAATACTTTTGTGTTTGTTTAAATCACTGCAGTGCTTGTTGCTTTTGGCTGCTGCAGTCTTGTCAGTTATTGCTTTGCAGCTTCCTCGTGAAGGTGTAAATGTAAGAATCTGAATCTCATTTCTTTTGGGGCTCCCAATTTCCACATGAATTCCTTTTAGAAAGCCTCTAGTCAGCCTCTCAAACCAGGAAGATGTGCAAAACAAGGCAATTTCTGTTTGCAGGCAGTTAGTGTGACTATGAGGCTTATGGATAGAGTTATTTGTGGTTTGTGCATGCCATAAATTTTACTAAGGGCACATTCTGCTCTTTTTATTAATCTGATACTGGTTGAGTCATATTTTTCTTTAGACCAACATCAGCCTTTTGTGAGCTTCAGCTAATGTGCTTGCTTTGTCAGTTTTTTTTTTTTTTTTTTTTTTCATTGGGTTTGGTGGAATGGTGCTGGATTTGAACTTCATTCTGGGTGTGCAATTAATGTCTGAGACTTGTTGAACAACTGCGCATTTGTTGGGCAACTCTAAGCTGTGAAAACAAAGTTAGATGCTGATTACAGTAATATATTTTCTGTTGCTTTGCAGTACAGCCCATGTTTTGATAATCTGTTTCATTCTTTAAAATTATGTCTGCTTACCCACTTGCCTGTTGCCTTAACGTGTGCCTCAAAAATTAACATGGCTGTCTACAATATGCAAAGGATATTAAAGAAAAATCCTTTTCAAAGGTCATCTAATTGTGTCTCCATTTAAATTGCAGTGAATTGCACTGACTTATTTTTGTTCCCCTAAATCTCATTGCTTTAGGAAAAGGATTGCTACAAATAACATAACAATCTCTAGCAATTGTTTCCTTCCTGCAGTGACCTGAATGTTTCTCTGTAAATTACTAAACAAAGGAGAAAAATGTTGATGGATCTCACATAAGCAAGGAGGAAGGCAGCACATCGTTATCCCCTAGGTGAAGCAGGGACATGAAAGTAGCTTACGAGCTGTCTCTTTTTCTCTGCCTCGGGAAGAATCTTTGGGATCCTTCACAAAATTGATCTAAGGGATCAATTTTCCCTTAAACTTGCAATATCCAGAATGGTTTTGATTTCCTAAACTCTCCGTCGCTGTCCTTGATCCTGTACTGCTTGGGTGGATGCTCAGAGCTGGTGCTGCTGGTGCTCTTTGGTGGCTTATTGGCAGGAATTTGCAGTTCAAATCCCGCCCCTCACAAAATGACACACAAAAATGATTTACCTGGGCAGCTTCATGACCCTTTTGGGCACAATATGTTTTACGGAATAGGGTAGAAAGCAGTGTTATGCTCTCCAGTGAAAAAAAAGTAGCAATTCTGCCTGCTGCTTGTAGGGACGATGGAAAAGGGATCGATGTTTCGCACAACTGTTCTTGCTCTTCATCTGTGCAAAGGCCAGGAAGTAAATAGGTTTTTGATTGCAGGTTGTTTGATTATAACAACATGTACTTTTTCTGCCTGGCTTGGATTTGACCAGAGATGACTGAGCCATCCTGCTATGAGGAAATTTCTGGAGTTTTTCTGTTAGTTTGCTCAGCTGTGAAGACTCTGTCCAGCTCTGAGCACTCGTGGAGGGCAGGGAGAAGAGCAGTGCCCCGGAGCCCTGCCCAGCAGTGGGATTTCTGAGTGGGGAAAGGGGGATATCTGTGAGGTTGGTGTGAGCAGGATGGAGAATCAAATGAGTAACTCATAAAGACCCTGGAAAAGTACAGGCAAGGAACTGTAACCATTATTCTAGTCAATAGATTAAGATGGTACTTTCAAATAGCTTCCAGCTTTGCAACTACTTTGTGGATAAGTAGGATATATCTGTGCCTCCTGCTTTGTCCTCCCGAATTGCCAGGGCTCTGTGTGCAAGGGGAAGGTAGGGATGGTGGGGAGACCCAAACCTGTCCTGGAGCCAAGTGTCCTGGCAGCCGTCAGCACGTTTGGAGAATGAACACTGCAGTGGGGTGCCTAATAACTTGAATTACTTTGCAGAGCAAGCAAGATCTGAGGTTTTTTCCTTCGATGCAGCACAGTGTAATTTGTGATCCTGAACTATTCATATCACCTAGATTTGGCAGCAAGTAGCGTAGCAGCTGAGAGATTTAGCAGATAAAATATTCATGCTTTGTGGAAGCTGCTAGCCTTACACTGGAAAGAGGCACATTTGCCGGCTTTCCCGTTCACCTGAATTTCTGCCAAATATTCCTTCTCTCTGCTGTACGTTGCACTTTCATAATGGGCTTAGAGGGTGATCCGACGGAGGCTGTGTTTTCCTGCGATATGCTTCCATGGAACAGGAGTATCTCCGTGTGACCCTGCGTACTTATTTAATGTTTTGCAGTCTTGAGGCTGCCAGCATCGGATTCATCATCATCATAGACAGACGACGGGACAAATGGAGTGCAGTCAAGGCATCGCTGACACGAATAGCAGTAAGTGCTTGCCTTTGGTTTTGATCTTCTAGAAATTAAAATTATCTGCTGAATCTTCAGCAGAGCATACAGTCTCATGAGCTCACTTTCAGCTCTTTATTTGGGCTGTTGATGCCGTTTCTCCCCAACCTCAGAGCTCATGAGTGTTAACCAGGAGATGGAGGAAGCTGCAGTAACAGATTGACAACCTTGTTTACTGCTGAATTAGGACAGATTTCTAATTTGCCAGGACAGATTTGTTATTTTCCAGAGTGACTGTATATATAAAGTCTATCTATAAAGTCTAGTGGTCTGAAGTGGGTTCCCAGAAGTAGGAGAGTAGCAGAGTCTCCCTACTGTGCACCAAGCAAGAAGTGACAGCAGGGCCTGCTTAGGAAAGGATGCTGAGGGACTTAGATCACCTACCACCAGATAAACCTGTCAGAAAAAAGTCCTAAGATAGCTCATTTGGGCAGGTCAGAGTTAAGCTGATTTCCAGTGCTAATAAAAGCAGGTGATGTTGTAGGTGTATTATCTGGAACATGTGCTCTGTAAGGAACAACAGCTTCTATGTAGCCCTCAGAACAACCTTTTATGTAGCTCTGAGGTGAGGGCAGAGGGATGTCCAAGGTGACTTAAAGTCCCCTCAGGGAATGTGGATCAAATTGGCTTTCATTTATTGTTTGTTTATCATCCTTCTCCTAGAAATTGTTCTTTGTGGTGCTTTATGAGCTCAGGGAAGGGCTGCAGGAGAGATTTGCCTGGGTGTTGTGAACGGGAGCCGAGCCTGAGCAAAGTGCCGGGTGGCTGTGTGTGGGAAACACTTAGGATGTTAAAAAAAAAAAAAAAAAAAAGATTTAGAAAACCCTTTCTAGGGTGTGAAGATAGGTCAGTCAGCTTGGGAAATCCATCTGTGCCACCTGCTTCTGTCACCAAGTACCATGCAGGTCACCAGCTTTGTGCAGGAAGCTGCTCCTGCCCTTGGGGGGCTGCGGCCTGAGAAGGGGGAAGCTGTGGTGGGGTTGGCACCAGCTCCTGTCTGGGAGCAGGGAGGCAGCAGGGATGGCTGGCACAGAAGCTCCAGAGTTTGTGACCAACCTCTATGAGAAGCTGCTTGGCCGGGCAGTAAAACCCCGGACTGGTCTGTCCTCCGGCTGCGGCTGGACAGGCCAAGGGATGATGCGTCCTGTCTGCTACTGCCCGTGTTGGCCTTCCTGCAAGGTGGAGTTGCACTTCCTGACAGTTTGGTATTCCTTGCAGGGAGCGTTTCCAGGAAACCTGCAGCTGGTGTTTGTCCTGCGGCCCTCGCGCTTTATCCAAAGGACAATCGCTGACATCGGCATTAAACTCTACCGGGATGACTTTAAAATGAAGGTACCGGTAAGCATGCATATTTTTTGGTCCATGCATACTCCTTATCTCCATGTCTGCAGTTCCTAGGTGTCAGCAAACTTCTCATAACCCATAATTAACATTTGATTGCAAGTGACAGTCTTTGATCTGGATCTGCGCAGCCTACACAGTGTCAGGAAGATTCAGCTGAAACCTGAATGAGGTCGAACGAGCTTTGAGATGCATGTGGGAATGTTTGCGACTAGCTTCGTTATGTGGATCAGATAACTTATTTTGGCTTTCATTTCAGTGGTGGGAACATACGGGAAAAAGAGCAGAGCCTGTTTGTGTATTTAGCAGTGGCTGCTTAAGTTTTTTGTGAGATTTGCCACCATCAGCTGCAGTAATGGCAGAGAGTTAACTTGCTGGATGTTTAGCAGGATTTGAATACGCGTGTTCCCATGCAGAAAGTCATTTTTGCTGTAAACTGGGCTGAAGTTGTGTCATCTCAGCCGTTCTCCCCAAGGAGCTGTTCCCGTGATGTAGGCAGGGGTTGATCTTGTCACTGCAGTGACAAACACGTGGTTGGGGCGGCCGCCTGCGAAGGCTGCGCTGAGCCCTGCGCCGGTTTGTGTGTCATCTGCAATGCTGAGAATCTGACAGGGGCCACTGAGAATGTGACAGCGTCCTGGTTACTTGTTTGCAGGGAATTGCCTCTCCGTGATGGCTTTTATGGTCCCCACCCACGCAAGGTTCCTAGCTGGCTTTTTACTTCCTTCTGTCCATACCTGACATGTGCCGGGCTGGTGAGAATGTGATTTGCAGCAGGGATCCAGCCTGAGACACTTCAAGTTTTAGATTGTTCTATACGAGTTCCTCGGGAGTTGTTCCTAACTGCATGTATGCCTGTGGTTTCAGGGCATTTTATAAATAAACTTGCATGATGATCATTAATGGTATTTCATCTTGGAACAGACTTGTGCTGTGTTCCATGCTGCTCTTACCAGAGTGATCTCACTCACTGTTTTGGATTTTGCTTCTGTTTTTAAATTGTTTTACAAAAGACCCATGGCTCTCCTCCAGCAAATACCAGACTCCGTCAATGCCTAAGATTTAAGTTCAGATATTTAAGATGCTGCTTCTTCTTCAGAAGAGACTTCTGCTGAAGTATGAGACAGGAGCCTATTTATTAAAGGGAATGCAGAAAAGGAACCGTGAATGTGTGTGTGTATATATATATATTTGGTATTGTGGCTTAAATAGTACCATTAACTGTAGGCTGACAAGGATGCCTTTTCAGTACTAAATTGATATTAAAAATATATGTTCGAGTACAAAGCAAAATCTTTAAATTTTTTAACACTTTTTTTTATTTTTAATGGATGCTCCTGTATTTAATAAGCCACAATTTGTTACTGTAGCAACTGCCAGGCATAATTTAATGAGAGGGGAGGAACATTTGCTAGCAGCTCAGCATCTTCTGTGCTTTTAGCCATCCCCTTGATGACAGTATGTCCCTTTGAGTTTGAAACCTCCAAGTCTAGAGCAGAGGGCACTTGCAGGGAAGGATCAAGAACTGCATTAAGTATTTAAGTAGCTCCTTCTTACAGACAAAACAGTCAAGGTAGGAGTTTGGTTCTGAGTCCTTCTGGACCTGCAGGCTTTGAGCCATTTGGGGTATGTTCACACAGCTCTTAGCAGCCTTTCAGAAAACTAGGAGCGTGGGGTCCTTGCTGCTCCATCTGCTCGCCTGCTGCCCACGTGTCTGCTCGCAGCCTGCTGTCAGGGGCCTCGGCATGTTCTAGGTTGCTTGATGCTCTCTTTGCAGCTCACCTCAGAAAGATCACCTGGATACCCACCTGCAGAGCTCGGTTTCAGAGCTGCTGAAGTTACTGGGAGAAGAAACAATCCATTTGTTCTGCTAAAAAATAGCATCCTGCATGCCAAGCATTAAGAGGAGGGCCAAAGAGTCCTGGTCCCAAGGGAACTATCCTTGCTGAGGAACTACATACCAATATCATTCCTTAATACCAATTTAAGCCTTTAAACCATTTGAACATGTTGTGCTTTTGGCATTGTGACAATGTTAATGCCATAACTGGCCATGAATAGGGTTGCATTTCCTATAACAACTAGAATAAATATGAATAAGGGTCAGACCAGGAACATTCAAAAGAGGCTACAGGAGTGTGGTGTGAATCTGATAAGAAAACACAGAGTTTATCTGAGCTATCAGGATGCAAATATGTTCAATAAAGTAGATCTGCTGAGTTAAATCAACATTGGATTGAATACAAACCGGAAGATAAACAGGAGCAGCAGAGAGAGACTGAAATAATAAAACCAGACACAATATGAAAATGAAGAGTTTATATAGCTTACTGGCATATAAATGCGATAAGGCTGATTAAAAACCTGCAGAAGAGAATTTTGAGAAATTGCTACTTCCCAGGAACAAGATATGAGGGTTCAGCCAAGATGAAATCTGGAAAATAGTGAGGGCCCCGCAGAGGTAGGGCTCATACTCTCCAGTGCCTGTTGCTGCAGAATGGCTGTTTTCACTCTGATGAGGAGCGTGGGGCACACGAGGGCTTTGTAAGATCTGTCTCTTAGATGCTGAATGGCTCCCAGTTCCTCTCCTGCAGAGATGCCTGCGGGGGCTCATAGCACCATATGTGGCTATATTAAAAGATTTGCTTTGTCTCTTGGGCTGAACGTATCAGGATAGAACAAACATCTTCACGGAAGCAAAATGCACGGCAGTTTTCTGCTGTGATTTCAGTGAAGTTTGGAGCATCACAAGATTTCTTACTTGTCAGCAAGCACTCTGCGGGGGGGGAAGAGCTCCCAAGCCCTTATGTCTTCTCAGAGGTGATTTGCGATTCAGCAGCAGTGCACAGGCCTCACGCTTCAGGCTGAGGTTAATCCACGATGATCTAGGTTTTTGGGTTGTCTGGCTAAGATCATCCCAAAGCAGCTTTTGGTTTTACGTTCAGGGAGCAGCTCTTCCTTTAGCTTTGATGGAGGCTCCCAATGCCGAGGGACCTGGGCTCGTTTATCCTGGAGAAGGGAAGGCTGCGAGGGGAAAACCCGACAACAGCTTTGTGACAGCTCCAAGCAGGTTGCTCAGAAGATGGAGCCAGGTAGTGCATTTGCGGGAGGGCAAGAGATGATAAAGTGAAACAGGAGGGATCCTGACTCGATGCAAGGATAAACATTTTCATCATGAGAAGGATCAGACAGTGGATTAGGCTGCCCAAAGAGGTTTCGCAGTCCCAAATCTTGACACTTTTTAGGATTCAGCTGGATTACAGCCCTGAGCAACCTGGCCTGATCTCAAAGCTGACGCACCTTTGAGAAGGCTGGCCTAGAGATCTGAGGTTCCTGCCAGCCTGAATTATTCTAGGATGATTCTCTAACCAAAATTGGTTTACAAACTTGTTTAGGCTTGTTCCCAAGACTCTCCTTACAGCACTGTTCAGCTTAAAATGCACCTCTTCTTGCCTCCAAACACTTATGCTCATCTCATTGTGCTCAGTGTTACGCTGAACGTAGCTCTCTCTGTTGGAATTAATGCGTGCTAACAGGCATAGCCACTTAGCCTTTCTTAAACAGCAGAGCCATGTAATACATTTGACACATCTGTTAAAGCCTACGGTTTAAGATTTGTAGTCATTCGTGCTCAACACCTCATTTTCTGTTGTTGAAGTGAGGGTATTTTCTAGCTGTTAGGATAACAAGGTATAATTAAATTCATGTGTGTTTTTTTGCATAACTGCTTGTGTCTTGTGTTGTTAGATATAACATTTACAGTGCTAGCCAAAAACTAATGATGTTTACCTAAAGCTTAATGTGAATCTGGTTTTGCTTTCATTTAGGCAAGTCTAATGATAAGAGATGGTTTAGAATGAGAATAGGAATTTAGGTTTGTCTCTCCTTTCTCTTACATCGTGATAAAATAGGAAAAGCACCAATTGGTGAACACAGTGACATAAAGTGATGCAAATGAAAGAATTTTGTTCTTAGTCACCTAGTTTCATTCTAGCATTTCCATGGATACAGTTGTTGATCTTGAGGAAGTTGTTTAACTTGTTTCACAATAAATAATGATTACCTACAGAACAGAGAGGTGTTTTGATGAAATTTTAGGTGAATATCATAAATACCATACTTGTTGCATGTGCATAACAACTTCATCTTCTGCCTATCAGGGAGCAAGGTGGTATCAGCTTATGGATAGTTTAAAAACGACCATGTGCATGTTGAGAAAGCAAGATGTAGTGCAAATAAACCATGGCCATTGCATGGATAAATACATAATGAGAACTTACTAGCTATGGTGGAATTGCACTTTGACTGTATATGTTAAAGGCAAATCCTCAAATGCTAGAAAGTGTGACTGAAAGGGCTCACGTTTCTGCCAGTTAATCCATCGTGTTGGGTTCCTCATTTCAGATCATCATGTTGAATTCGGTCTCCGATCTACACGGGTACATCGACAAGAGCCAGCTGACGCGTGAGCTGGGGGGAACCCTGGAGTATGGGCACAGCCAGTGGATCCACCACCGAACTGTGAGTGCTGGGGATGTCCCCTTCATGTCCGTGCCCCATGGGGACCAGCTGATGACCGCAGAGCAAACACCAAGGAACAACTCCCCAGCTACGTTTCAGCCTGCAGATTTTACTAGGGACTCATGAAAAGAGGAAAGTTATGACCCAAAGAGAGAAGAGTAAATTCCACAACAGCTTCTAACTGAAACAGTTAATTTGTATTTCAGTTTCAAGCTGGTCTAGGCTCTAACAGTGTCAGCATTCCTGCTCAGCAAGTCCTGTGGGCACATTCTTAATTTTTGAATACTTGATGAAATTCATAGGCTTTCACATCGTGTTTGAAGTTGAACATGTGTGTTAGCACTTCAATGAATCAAAGTTCAAGATTCTCACTTTAATGAGCAATTATATCCATATTTTTAAGAAAAAAATTCAGGATACTGGATTTTATTTTCTTTTGTTTTCATCTCTGTGCTGTGTAAACATACGCTCCAGCTGGGCCTCATTTCAGTAACCTGAGAACAATTAATAATTGCAGGAAGGCAGAAAAGGTTTTTATTCTGTTGGCTTTTAGGAACTTTGTTACTGGTTTCATAGTTCCTTTTTTCATGTTGGTTAACACCTCTCACTGGGTGATCTTCCAAATAGTGTAAACAGTTAATTAAGTTGCCTAGAAAAGGTGTCAGCTTACGAAAAACAGACTTCAGAGCATCATCAGTGAAAATGTGGTCTCCTCCTATCTGAGTAAAAAGCTGGTACTGGAAACTGAATTCATTTCCCTGGGGCTATAAGCAGTGTTTGCATCCGTGTGGGTCAACTTGCAAGAGGAGGGCATCAGAGCTCAGAACTAAATAACACTTTTTTTTTTTTTTTTTCTGTATTCTGAGCAAAATTGGGTTTATATCTGTTCTTGCTGACCTACAAACTAGATTTAAAACTCAGAGAAAGAACTTTTCTGAGTTGGCTTAAAAAAAAAAAAAGCAGTTTACAGTTTGCTTGTTTGAGACTTTGATCTCATGATATTTTCAGTGTACTAAACCAATACTCTTGTAGATTAAAATCATATTGTCATTTTTGTGGCATTATATTCCATGCTTTACTGACCTTTTTGAGTACCACCGAATAGTTCAGTCTCTACAATGTACAAATGCAGAATGTGAGTTTCTTTTCTAACACCAGCTCATTACCTTCATGGCTGTGCTGAGGTTAGGATGGAGGTAGAAAGTGGACAGGCCTATTTGTCAAAAGCATAAAACCCAGGAAACTGCCCTTTCAGGAGGGGTGAGTCTCAAGAAATGTATGTGAATTTTCAAATAGCTAAGTCCTTGAAAAACATGAAAAGGGAAGAAGGTTGGTAAGAGGAGGTACAGAAAAGTTGGCTTAATTAAGAACAGTAGATTACTTAAGAGGGTAGAGGGTGAATGTAGAGTTTGATAAAAGATTGCAGTTAGTCAGGTTTTGAGATGAGCGTGGATATGCAATGCAGAAATGCGGGGATTACATTTATTTGAGCATTTTTACCAAGCACAGTGACTTGAAAACAAAATTTTCATCACCGCAGACTAGGAATATGAAACAATCTGTGGCTTGTGCCCATGAGAATGGGCTGGGGCAGGTGTGCTGTTAGGCTGAGCACTGATGAACTCCCCATACCTTTTGCCTCCAGAAAAATCTCTGCAGGGCAGGAGGCTGTTATCTGGGAAATACCAAGCTCCGAAGCAGGCTGACCTCCAAACTTGTTGAGCCGCTGTCTTCATTCGCTTTGCTGTTTCTCCTAGTGGTCTCCTATCTACTAGGTTTCCTTTTTTGTGTGTGTATGAAACAGCTTGAAATCANATTTTCATCACCGCAGCCTAGGAATATGAAACAATCTGTTGCTTGTGCCCATGAGAATGGGCTGGGGCAGGTGTGCTGTTAGGCTGAGCATTGATGAGCTCACCATACCTTTTGCCTCCAGACAAATCTCTGCAGGGCAGGAGGCTGTTATCTGGGAAATACCAAGCTTCGAAGCAGGCTGACCTCCAAACTTGTTGAGCCGCTGTCTTCCCCTTTGCTGGTTCTCCTAGTGGTCTCATATCTACTAAGGTTTCTTTTTTGTGTGTGTGTGTGTTAAACAGTTTGAAATCATTCCTGGGTAGTACTGACTGTGCAATCTGTCTGCGTGGTTCTTGTTCCTCCTCTCTTACCTTGAATGACTTAATAAACCGTGAGCTTTCCAGCTCACTGAGTACCCTTTTTGGCTTTAGCAAACGGGACCTTCTGTTGTGGATGACCCTGTCTGTATCAGAAATGTGACATCTCAGGCAATGTTAATAGTAGTTTCAGCACTGCGGGGAGCAGGCTTGAGTTTCTATGCACTGAGCCATGGTATGTGTGGGTCTGTGCTGCTGAAAGCAGGCATTAATTTACGGCGAGGGGGGAAAGAAGGCTCTGAACCTTTCTAGCATTGCCTGGTGCAGGGCATGTTTCAGATGACATCGTGGGGCAGCTGTGCATGTTTACAGTGTCGTTTGTCTCTGCAGTCTCCCTTCCGAGTAAGGGTCTGCCTTTGCTTTTCCACAGCCCATAGCATAGTTTTTACTATTGTGGTTGAAAATGAGATGTTCCCATCATTGCAGGAGAAAGGATTGCAACTTCCACTGGTTTTGTAGTGTTTGGGTATGAGACCCCCCTCATGCTGTCAACTGACTCAAACTATAGTATTGTTAAGATCAGACAGTGTAAAGAATAGAGAGCTATAAGAAGCAGAATGGTTTTTTTGCTGTCCCTAAATAAATTAGGATGTGACCATGAAAAAGTGCAGTTACTTGGTTTGAGATTCAAAGGTTTTAATTGCATCTCATGAGTTTGATAAATGATATGAGTCTCATGAGTTTGATAAATATGTCTGAAAGCGTAGCATTCTTACTAAGCCTTCCTTGCTTTCACTTTCTGCAATAAAACCACAGCATTCTGCAAGTTTTGTATTGAGACCCAAGGGATAGAGAAGCAGCCATGCTGCAAGGGATGCATTTTCCATTGGCAGCAAGTTCCTCTTGTATTTGTGCCCTAATATGAACAGATGGGAGGGAGTGATTGGAACACATCAGGTACGGGTAGACAGGACGGAGATGCACAGTTTGAGAAATGGGAGGAGACAGATTGCTGCTGTATACAGACTGTGACTGTATAAAGATACTTTTTAAAAGCTCTGTGTGCTTTTGGTGTCTTCTCAACTTAAATAAAGCCTTAATTAAAATCTTTAAAAACAACCGATTCTCCCAGCAAGCATGGGCAGAGAATGTGAAGTTTCAGTCTCGGCTTTGAAGCTGATGCCCGCTGTGGTTTTGTTGTCTGTTAAGCCCTGGGAGTTTCCCAGCTGGTTTATGAAGATGAACTTGTAGATCTGTGAAAACATCTTTTTGGCACAAGATTTAATCTGTAGCTTGTAGCAGATCTACCCACAGGAGGCAACTTGGGCAGCTTTGCAGGCATGCAATGCTCACATGTCTGAAAGTCTATGGTTGCTACCAAGCTAAGGGAAAATAACCAGTGTGTGACTCTGTGATCCTCCTGCTTTTTCAGGCTATTGAAAACTTTGCCATGACAGTAAAAACAACAGCACAGATGCTACAGACCTTTGGAACAGACCTAGCAGAGACTGAACTTCCCAACGATGTGCAGTGCACCGAGGAGCTTCTCTCAGCCCATACTGACCACCACAGCAAGCTGAAGGTGAATGTTGTCCCATGCTGACAGCCCTATCGGTGTGATGTATGATTTTGGATTTTGCAAAATTTTCCACAATCATCAGTTCATCAGCTGGAACAACTGAAGGGGAGAGAAATTTGGTTTCAGGAGTTCAATGCAGCTATGAAAAGGGTCTCTTCACAGCTTCAGAAAAAGTAGTAGAACAGGGACATAGTGCTGCTGTGTGAGAGGCTGTGGTGGGATCACATCTGAGATAAGGTGGGCTCTTGAAGAGTTCATCAGAAGGAATGAACTCGCGTTGGAGCAGATGTAAAGAACACCTGTAAGAATAATCCAAAAGCAGACTGGTTTATTTAGATGATGAATGTCATACCTTGGGAGAATTAAAAAAATAATAAAATAAAAAAAAGTTTGGGGCATGTTTAACCTCAGGGAAAAAAAATCTGTTGTTAAGTGCCTCAGGACTGAACAGAATTAAAAAATCACTATTTCAGTTATTTCAGTACAAGAACAAAAAAAATCATGAGCTTGGGCTGGGTATGAAGAACAGATCTTTACCAATCAAAGCAGTGAGGTTCTGGAACACTCCTCCTGTGTGGTGGTTTGGAGATGACCTTTCATTGGGGTTTTGAAAGGGCTATAAAGTTTTTTTGGAGTAAGCAGATCTGTCCCAGCTCTGTGTTTGTGTTGCTGCAAACAGAATTGGCACTGATTCTGCCTTTGGGGATATAGGAAATAAACAGATAGTATGAAACAAATAAGCAAAATAGTCATTCTCTTTCTCCAGCAGGCATTTGACTAATAATTGTCTTCAGAGTGTTAGGAATTACAACAGCTGGCAAAAAAGTCTTGCAGGGGCTTTGCCTGCTGCTGGAGGCAGGACAGAAAGAGTACTCAGACTTCAGGAGGCTGCTAGGCAGCCTCATCGCTGTTGATTTTAGTCTTGCTCGTGTCCCAGCACAGGGAGAGGTGACCAGCCTTGTGCAGCAGCAGAAAGGATCCCTGCAAAAGGCTGGTGACAGGACGTTTCCATGCCAGCACCCTGGCAACTTCACTCCTGAAAATGATGCAGAGGGAAGAAGGTGCAGTGGTGGAGGATTCAGTGGTGTGAAAGTGAATGTTTCACTGACTTGGAGAGTGAGCAAAGCTGCTTTCTTCCATGTAGCTCTCCAGTCATATAGACACCTTTCAGCTGGGACTGCCACATGGGTGGTGTTCTGTCCTGCTCTCTTCCAGCTGACGTGAGCTATAGCATCTCCAAGCTTTGATGATGTTCCTTTGTGGAATCTCTAACTTCCAGGAAAGTAATAAAGATTGTGTTTCACAGATATCCCCTCATGACTTAAAAATAGATTTCATGACAGTTTTGTGCTCCGATTACAAAGCTATCTGCACTAGAGGACAGTGCTGCTGTTCCTGTAAAACCTGGAAGACAACTGGGTACCAAAGCAGTCTGCTCCAAAATATAACTGCTCAAATAAACATGAGTTTACCCACTGCCTCCACTTGTGCTTCTTTGGTCCTTTTTATTGGACTGTTTGAGTCAAATTGTTGTTACTGCATCCCCCCTTGTGCATACATGGAATTTGACAGAGTAGTTAACTTTGTTACTCAGAGTCATGCAGTGGTCTGCAGTCTCCTCCAGCTGACAGGTTAAGTTTTGAGCTCTCTTCCCCTTTTCATGGCTCTTTGTTCATGCTGGAAGGACACCTTCTTCTGAGGATGACCCCTTAATAGCTGACATGCTGTAGCTCAGCATGTCAAGGCTTTTCTTAAGGAAATTCCATTAAGAAGTGCAATGTCTCAGCACTGTCTCTCAGCTCACTGAACAATCTGCAGGACGAGTTTCATTTGTGCCAGAGTATTTATTTTGTTATGAAAGTTGCCAAGGCAAAAACCCAATCTGCTCAGAAATTATGCACTTTTTCCTTCTCAGGAAATATCGCATCTACCATTCAAACTGAAGAGACTTAGTTTCTCCATTTCTAGAAAGACCATGATTCTTGATAAACCTTTATGTTTTGCTCCATCTTTTTAATAACTACAAAAGAATCCTCTTTCAACATTACTATATTGTCCACCTAACCTATGTGAGCACAGTTGAGTGAGTACACAAATGTATATGGCTTGTTTTTTCCCTCAGGACGAGCTGAAACTAGCAGTGAAGCAGGGGGCCACCCTACTGACGTGTATTAGGGAACCAGTCACCCGAAGTGCCAACTGCAAACTCAGTCCAGATGAACTGGAAAATGTGGCAACAGTGGAAAGGTCGGTGAAGCTAAATTACTTTGAAGCTAATTGAAGAAGTGCACATGTAATTTAGGTCCTCATTTAAATGATTTAAATATAGGGACTATGAATTCCCACTAGTTCGCAGTTACTCGCCGTTTACCGGATAAGTAACTGAGAGAAGACATGTTATGAGATGCTACTTGGCAAAAGTGGCTGGCCAAATTCAAATAGGTCCTGAATTCTTTTGGTTGGATTACTATCTGACTGCAGGTTTAATGTTGGACTTTGTTTTCCACACAATATGCACGTCCTCCAAATTCCTGTGCCTATTGAGAAAGTGACCCTTAAAGCCAAGTGTGATGAGGGGAAATGTGCCTGGGGGATGAAGAAGATGGTGCGAAACAAACCCCTGCATGGCTGCATAAGAGGAGAGAAACCCCTGTGCCTGCCTACAGTCCTAGTTATTGCCATAACATCTACACAGTGCCTAAAGGTTTCTCCCTGTCCTGTGATACCAAAGGGAAATGTCACATTAGTGTTTCACAGAGTTTTGTAGGAACAAAATTGCCAAAAAGTAAAGCTGAGTTGCTCTTTTTCACTGAATACTTTAAAATCTGAAATTAGTCATCCCAAAACAATTTGTGATTCATCTTGAATTCATCACGTTTTGATTAAAAACATATTTTTCAGAGATCAATTGAAAATATTGCTGTGCTTTTAAGAGGAATAGATGGGAGGTAGCAGTGTTTATCCTGGTAATTTGGTGATTCCAACACTGGCTCAGCCTGTGGGACACCAGGTTCAGTCTCCTGCTTGCCCAAATTTTCTCTTGGAACTGTTCTACTCTGTAGAATATTTAACTCACCATTTAGGGACTGTGTGAGGAGGATGACTCACTAGTCTGGTGTGTCACATGCATTACTCGGGAGAGGGAACACCTTAATATTAATTCCTTTTCCCAAAAAAAAAAAAAAAAAACTTCATGATCTACACCGAGTGAAACGGTGTCAACAGCAGACATTATGACCCTCTAATCTTGTGGTGAGGGCAGGCACATTGAGAAAAATGATATAGTTATTGCCTATTTCTGGTGACCAAAAAAACTGAACAACAAATAGTAGAGTTCTGCTTTAATCATTCTTTAAATTAATGATTGCATCATATTTGATCTGCATCAACCTGAGAAGAATTCTTTGAAGAATTAGGTGGAAGTTGGGAAAAAGCCACCCTGGGCTGCCAGTGCATGGATCAGCACTGCATTCCTGTTGCAGAACAGGAGGCAGCTGCCACTGTGGAGCCACGCGGTTGTCACTTGTCAGTCATGTTCCTCCCTGCCCCATTGCAAACATTCTACTTTTGCTTAAGAGAGAGTTGACACAGAAATCTTGTTCTGCTACTTACATAGATGTAGATTCCCCACCGTCTCTTGTTCTGTAATGTACCGTATGTACTGTAGGAGATAAGTGCTTTACACTCTGTTTTTTTAACAGGTTATTGGCTCAGTTGGATGAAACAGAAAAGGCTTTCGATCAATTTTGGACCAAACATCACCTAAAATTAGAGCAATGCCTGCAGCTTCGGCACTTTGAACATGATTTTAGAGAGGTATATCATTTGTTTGTTATGTCTAGCTTTTTTATGGTAAATATGTTCAAACTTAAAGCTGTAGTTAGAGTATACTGACAGTCCAGAAAAAAAGGCTGCAAGAGAAACCACTGCTAATAAAATAGAAAAAGCGTATTCAAAAATGAAACTTTTCCCAACTATCAGGTACCTTAGAACATTTAAATAAGGCACAGTGAGGAAGGTGCCAGCCTGCTAGGTCGCATGGGAAACACCAACTTCTTGATAAATCATTGTGTGTTTATAAGAAATGTGTTACCATATATCACATCTTCTGTGATGGTAAGTGCTCAATCCTACCTAAGTCCCAGTCTCTGAACTTCAATTCAGTAAGCCTCATTATCAGCCCTGAAGATAGAGTAATAGAGATTCTGGAATTATAGAGACTCTGACTCAATTAAAGTCTTTAAATCTGAGCTGGCCTAAATAGATAATGAAGAGGGGAAACAGCTCTTTGAGGAATGGTTGGTTATTATTTTATGCCTTGGCATTTCCATTCTGAAAGCTGAGAGAGAGAGGCAAATATTTAGAAGCTGTACCTTTGTTATAATTATTCAGGTATCTTATAAAGGTTTGGGTTATTTTTTTTCTCTTTGTTAGGTAAAACTGGTGTTGGATAATCTAATGGAAGCACAAGCAAGTTTTGCTGACATTGGAGACAGTGTGACTCGAGTGGAGAACTTCCTAAAGGAGCAGAAACAACTGGAAGAGAAAGGACAGGTTTGCATTCAGTATTGTATTTTAGCTGCTGTAGATGTGTTCTTCCAGATAAATCTATCAGTGTCCTTACACTGATATCACTGTCCTTATACACTGGCAAAGTCCTTACATCACGCTCTGTTCTCTTGGGACATGATTTCAAATCATAAAACTAGGATCCTAATAACTTGCGTTATTATTTGGAAAGATGGAAGCCAGATGAAAAACCTGCATTTCAAATCCACTGAACAAATCAGTAAGGTGAATCAGAGGAGAGTAGACATGATCAAACAAAAAAGCCACAGATCTTTCTTAAGCAGAGAATTAAGATTCAGAAATATTATGATTTTTGCCCATCTCTTCTCTAGAAATCCTGAATGTAAGTTAGAGTAATCTGCATTTCCCTTCCATTCAGTGCTTGATAGACACCTCCAATTACATCCCGCCATGACTAAGCTTATGAATACACGGTCAGTAAAATCTGGAATATTTTCCAAAACCTATCTTGAAAAATTAAAAAAAACAAAACCAAAGAAACTAAAGGATTAGAAATTTGATAATTGCAAGTGAAAAATAATAGCATTTTGGATTATTGGGAACTTCACAGGAAAAAAACTCATATATGAGTATCGCCAGTGTGAAAAAGCAAATACATATGTTCCCCTGTTTAGAAAAGTAACTACTGCATGGTTAGGTGATTTTTTTAATCAAGATTTGTTCACAACATGCTCTTTAACGCATTAAATGTTTTTCTTCCATTTGATATTCATGCTATCAGGGGCAGCTCTTAGTCAGCGGAGACAGACAACTTACAAAAGCTGATCTAGTTTAAAATCACGACTCCATGCTCGCTGTGAAATGGAGTTCTGCAGTTACAAGGGTCCAGCACAGAGTTCATAATAGCTGAGAAGAGCAGATGCTTGAGTGCCACAAGTGATTTAAACTCGCTTAGTTTGACTTCACCCTGGAAACAACCGGGAGCCTCCACACTCATTAACAGTTGCGCTGTGGTCTTCAGTGCAAGTTTAAAGTAAGAGCCATCAGCTAGATGAATATTCCACAACTTTAGCTCCAGGTTACAGCAGGGCTTACAAAGATGGGTTCTTGTTATTAGACACTTCAAGATCTAACTTTTATTTTTTTCTCATTAATTTCACAGGAACCTTTGGAGAAGGCCCAGTCTCTAGCTCTCCATGGAGAACAGCTCATCCAAAACAATCATTATGCAGTTGACTCCATTAGACCAAAGTGTGTTGAACTCAGGCGTATTTGTGATGACTTTACCAATGAAACCAAGAAAAAGTACAATATTTTGGGGAAGTCTCTTGAACTGCATAAGCAGTTAGATAAGGTAAGCGAACATAAGTGAGGTACGTGAGTCTTCTCAGTGAACATTCCTGGTAAGGTTCTGCTGAAAATGAATGTATGGCTAATGTGGATGAAGGGAAATAGGATTTACTCTTTTTTTTCTCAATTTCATTCTGAAACTGCTACTATAAAAACTGTACCTGTAGCTTCCTATAAATGTAGTCCTAAAATGGGAAGAAGTGGGATATGGATGTAAAATTAAGGAAGAATTGAAAGAAGAACCAAACATATTGTGAGTTTAAAAACAGTTTTCTTCTAGTTCAGTTAGTTTCATTTTTTCATGATTTGACTAGAATAGAAAGCTAAAATGCTGAGTGTCTGTACGCTATTGCAGCCAAAACTGAAACAGGAATTACCAGAAAAATTCTGAGACTACCTTCTTTCGATCATTTTTAACCAAGTTTTACAGACCTAAGAAGTTTGGGGGAGTTCTGACTCAGTTCAAATATCTGATTTGATTTTTAGTTAATTGTGTGGCTTTGAAATGTGACATGGAGTGTCAGTTTGTGACACTGAAACGAGATAGTACAGCTGAAAGTTCTGGTCTGCAGCAATCATAGTAACACTTCTCTTTCTTGCTCAGAATATTATTATTGTTTTACATGCTAGTAGGCCATCTATCCCATGACACCTGAATTTGATTTACTATTGCTCTACATTGTTAGGTGGTGTGAGTTGTGGCCAGGAGCTGTTGAGTGCTATGAAGTAATGTTCATTTCCTTTAGTGATTTATAAGGGCAAATTAATATTTCATTAGGTAGAAGTAACATTTCCCAACATGGGCTGTCAGGGATGATGGAGACCTTGTTGCCCCCTTTTTTCCTTAAGGCAAGCCAATGGTGCGAAGCTGGAATCTACCTCTTAGCTTCCCAAGCTGTGGACAAATGCCAGTCACAAGAGGGAGCTGAAACTGCACTCGTTGAAATTGAGAAGTTCCTGATGACAGCTAAGGAACACCAGTTGTCTAACCCTAAAGAGTTCTACAATCAGTTTGACATGATCCTCACCCCAGAAATAAAGGTAAAACACCTCAGACTGAATGTATGCGTTCAGGTAGAATTTCAAAGTAGTAATTCACTTGTACATGACAGAGTAGTGGGTTGTGGTTTTGGAGTGCGCTCAAATATACCTATTTTGATAGTGAAGCATTATAGGGATGAGCAGTGGGGATGATAGCGTTTACACATGGGAGAAATCCCAGAACACAAAAGCGATTTTCTTCAGGGTTGTACTGCAAAGACTGCGTGAAGCACCATTTCACATGGTGAAATGAGGTCTGTGAAGAGCGCATGGGTTGTGTTAACACTGACGTTACACAGCATGGTCTTCAGCTATAGTACATCTTGTATGAGTGGTGGGACCAGGAGTCCTATCCTTTCTGAATCTAGCACTGGCAGTTATCTACTGTTTGCATTTTCTTTCTGTAGGCCAATGCCCAAAGGATACTACAGAAACTGGAAGATGTGCAAGAAATGTTTGACAAGAGGCAAGTGAGTCTGAAGAAGCTGGCAGCCAAACAGACTCGGCCAGTGCAACCCGTTGCCCCACATCCTGAGTCTTCCCCAAAGCGAGGATCACCAAAGACAACTAGACCAGCAGGAGTAGGTACGTACCACGCAGCTGCTTTCAAACACACACCCGTGTTTTGTCCCTATGGTCTGCTTAATTTTTCTCATCGGAATGAAAACTTGCATTTGATGTTCAATGTCAGCCTAGTAGGCCCAGACATTAAAAATGAATGTGAAATATCTATTGCTGCAAGCATACAAAGGTGAATGAAAAACATTTCAGGCTCCTCATCCTAGGTCCAGTGTGCAGAGTGCATTTCTATACTATTTCTCAATATATTTTATATGACTAATGCTTTCTGGAAAACCAGCAAGAGGTTAGTTGCAAGCAAGTATATATACTAAACACCTTTTATGCTGCCTGTATTGTAACGTGAATACGTGGCTTTAAAAGATCTCAATAACCTCAATATCAATCAGATAATACAAAAATTAACGAAGATATCATCAGTGACACTGACTCATCTGTGTGATTTTCTGTTCTTTTATTATCCTCCTAAGAAAATATTTATTCGTCATCAGATGTTGTCCTCTACTAACTATAAAATTTGAACGTTGCCTGCTAGGAATTTACAGAAAGTTTCAGATTTTAACTTAGCGTGTGCCTTTAACCAAAATAACTATTCTCTGTAAAAAGAACGTGGGTGAAACTAGTTCAAAATAGTGCATCTTGGAGGCCAGCCCACAGGCCCAGGAAGGGGTTTTCTCTTTTCAGCAAACGTGGTTAAAAGATTTTTGAAAATGGAACCATAGGGTTTTTTAAAGGGGGAACATTTATCAGAAAGCCTTGAAAGAGTAAATTGATTTGCGTGAGGACCATGCATTAAGTTTTGCTTTCTCATCAGGAAAATTAGGCAAGCCACTAACCTGACCATTTTGCTTTCTTGAGATTTTATCACATGCTCTTACAAATGTTCCTGTCGCTCCCCTCCACTTCCCAGGTCTCATTCTTTCTGGTCAAGGAAGATGATCTTCTGTTTCCAGCTCTCTTGCCCGCTTCATAATATCTGCATTCTTTCCCCAAAATGCGTCAGTGCTAGCTAGTGGTGTGCTAAAAAATACAGTTACCTCAAGTGTGGTTTTACTAGTGTCTTAAAGCAAGCTAAGACCACAGAGCTCTTCAAGCTTTGCTTTGCTACCCACATCCTCCAGCCATATGTTTTTCTCTTCAAATGTCATTAGGAATCAAGTAGCTGCGTGATTTTTGTTTCACTTTGAAAACTTAATGAACTAACTAAGAAAAAGTAGTTACTTTTCCATTGTGTGAGCTAGAAAAATTTAGGGAACTCTGAAGATCATCTATTGCAATTGCCTGCTTAAGGCAACACTGATTTCAGAATTGATCGAGTTGCTCAGAACTCGTGTCTGTAGGTGGGAGCATGGGTTTAGAGTGGCCTTCAGCAATTGTGAAATTTTACCTCTAGGCTAAAAGCTAAGTCTGGTGGTTCTGGTCATGCATGCATGTGTTTGTGTTTCTTGAGCTTCTCTTTTGTCAGCTTTTCTTGTCATTTTTGAGCACCTGCAGATTTATTATTAAAGTTTTGGTATAGATATAACCTTCAGTATATCTCAGTTAATAGTATATAAGTGACTGTAGTATATAAGTGCTGTAAGCTTTGATTCTTGTTCATACAGTCTATACTATATTGTACCACCCATCCAATACTACCAGCTCTTTACAGAAAAAATGTGAGCTCTACATTGCTCTGAAGTGCACTGCAGTGATATACAGCACAGCTATGCACTGACTGTGTGACAAGGATTACCTAGCCTCTGGTGTCCTGTTGCAAATTAATAAGCATCTGAAATGTATTTAAGTGTTACCCCACCTGTTCCCTGAGAATATACCAAATGCCCACAAGTCCTGGTTGGACATTAATTTAGCCTAGACCGTCTCATTTGGATTCTTAGGGCTTGCAGATGATGGATCCAAAGTACTGCTGTACAAAGAAAGAGTGGTCCCCAAAATTCTCCAGCTTACACTGTTTTTAGGTCCCAATATAACGGCCATCAACAGTATGTGTATATTTACATATAGTAAGCAATGGCATCCTTTGTATGCTGCAAAGGGTCATTCTTCGGATTTCTGTAGTGCCAGTGCCCTGAGACTGCCAGAGCCCTTCGCAGGACTGGAGTAGCTCTGGGAACTGTTACGACCTCTCTTTTGCAGAAAGGAAGCTGCAGCACACAGCAAGTGATTTGCGAAAGAGCTTTCAGAGTCTGAGTCAGAAATATGACTGGGACACCAAGTGTAGAAACGGGGACACCGAGTCCTATTCCAAGGCTTGGAAACGAAGATGTGAAAATCCGTTCTTCTTGAAGCTACCCTCTGCTGGACTTTCCACTGTGCCTTTCATCCACAGCTAGGCTCACATTTATCCATTCTTCTTTTTCAAGCTCTTTGAGAACAATTTCCATATTGTAGTCCATTAATTTTCCCTGAAGGTGCGTTTGTGTTAAATAGTAGCCATGCACAGCTGTTTTATGGGAGCAAGAAGCGTAGCTCTTCTCTGACTCTTGGGATAGTACAAGCGAGTTCTGCATGAAGGCAGAAACCCTGCTGCCTCCATCACAGTCTGGAGTCAGAGTTTATATATGGGGAGAGTTTCCTGAGCATAGTCTTTCAAAAAAAAGTAAGAGGCTGAGACTACCTTCTTGGAATACATTTTGTAACTCATTATTTGTGATCCAGGACATGCCTGTATATTGCTAAAATTTTACGAAACAGGCAACAGGAAACTACCGTGTTCCTGGGCTAGGTAAAGAAGGAGACAGACAGAGACAATAAAATGTGGTCAACAGAACTAGGTGTCCCGAAAAAAGGCTCTTGCCCATATAACAACACCAGGGCATCAGCTGTCTGTGAGTTTTTTTGTTTGTTTTGTTTCTGTTTTAGCTTGTTAATTCTCCATTTCTCCAAAAATGGAAATGACAGGGAAAATTCAATGCAATTCAAGGTGCTAATGAAAAGACCTTAAAAGGTGTGAAAACTCGAGCACAAAACCTTTCGCTAATGTAAATGTGAGACATTTTCTTTTGCATGTAAACATGGGTGCACACGTGCAGAGCTGATCCTATGTGCAGGATAGACTTCTACCAAGGGAAATGATTATGATAATCAGTTTGTTGTGCTGTGCCCCACAGGGAGCCTTGGCAGGCTCTTACCTTAGTGACATCCATATAGCAGCAGCTCAGGGCTGCCCCGGGACCTTTTCCTCATGCAGGTTGCACCAAATGCCTTTCTGTGGAACTGGAAATTCTGAGGCAACGCTTTGAAATCATCCCAGTTTTGCTTGAAGTTTTTTTATTTCCCAAGTGCCTTTGTGAATTCCTCAGGGAGGAGCCTGTCCAGCACTGTAAAACTCGGACTGGAACTACCATGATCCCCATGTTGCTTGATTTGCAGATGAAGCCAGTTGGATTTGGTGGGAATTTTATCTGTGGGAACCTGCTTAAATATTCACAGATCAATCTAGAAAAACCTCTGCTAATGTTTCAGAGCAAATTCTTTGAAAATCTTTAAGTCATATATATGGCACTTTATTTTGAGAAGTTTGTTTATGCCTAGTGAGAGCTGCATGAATACAACTAATGGCAAAACTTGTTCCTATGTGGGCTGGGAGGAAAGAGATGGCACCTGAGGAGAAAAGTTCTTCCCTCAAGTTCACTTCTAATGTAACACGTAGCTTTGGTTACATGTTTATGAGCTGCATCTCTGCCCAAAGCTCCTCGGCTGCGGGGAACTGGCACAGGCCCCACAGTCAGTCCACGCAGGCTCGTGTCGACTATGGGTTGTCAAGCACAGGGATAATCCATGGAGCCATACAGGATAATGTAAGCTCTTAGTGCTGGCTGTAATTAGCATTTCTCTGTTTTCATTTGCTGGTAATCCTGCCAGGCTTCAACCCTTTGGAATGAAACGTTCCCAAAGGGTATCTGATTAAACTTGACATTTTCTTGGAAAACTTTGACAATGTACAGTTCACGCACCTCGGACTGGGAAAATCTTTTTGTTTTAGTTACCCTTGTGGCAAGAGCGATACCAAATAGTTTTGTCCTTTTTTAAAGTGCCCAGATATAGCAGCATTAGAAAAGCCTGTGAAAAAAGCAACCCCCAAAGCCTCAGCTCATGCACCCTGGCTGTGTGTGAACTTGCTGCGCTTTGGCTCCCGGAGTCCCATTTCCTTTGCTGTCAGCAAAAATGTGGAGCCTACAGGAAAAAAGTGTTTCTTAGCCCGCTTTGTTGCCTTCAACTATGATCCTGCGACAGCTCTCTTCTTAATGCAGGGCAGTGTCAGGCTCCCATTCTCCCCTCTTCTTGCGCCCAGAGCAGAGTGGTTCTGACTTCTCCTTGCATCAAAACCTACGGTCACATAACTAGAGGGAGCAAAGGAAGGAACTGAAAACCCTCAGCATGGGATTTTTTGTTCTGGCTGATGAGGTTTTGGTTAGCCCAGCTCCCCAAACAGCCTCCTCATGCAGTTGCCCAAAGAGCAGTGCTGACAAATGAGAGGGGAGAGAAGTGCATGGCCAGAGAGCAAAGGGACCAGGGTACCAGCCCCAGCCCAGAGGGGTTCAGGTGTCCCCAGGTCACCCTCGGGCTGTGACGGTTCCTCCTGTTGCTCTTCCCCTGATGCATAGGGAAGAGAAGCTGGCACTGCAGGGCAGAAGCTCCCAACCCTGCTAAATACCCGTGTGGGTGTTAACATGAGTCAACTTAGTGCAGTTTGGGGAGTTTCGCTTCTAATAATTTGTATTGCTAAATTAAAAAAAAAAAATCTCCATCAAAAGGGCAGTGAAAGGCTGTGAAATCAGAACGGGCAGGCGGGCACTCCAGAGCGCATGAAGCACAGCTCTCTGAAACTCTGAAAACTCGACTCTAAAAATGTCAGATTGGTCCTCCAAATTAGTGGTTTCTTTTCTGGTTTTGTCTGAGAAATTTGGAGATCTCGGCAGGTATGATAACACCCTGTTACCTCTGAGTATTGTGAAGCAAGAAAAAGAAAAGCCAATTATTTTCAGAGCAGAACTTGGAACAGCATAGAGATAGTAAGGCTCTGGTCCCCCAGTGAAAATTGGAGATAAATCAAAATAATGATTAGCTGTTCATAAAGTAAGTGTTTTTGATTCCATGCACTGAATTGAGCAAAGATCCTTAGGGAGGGGGAGAAAAAATAGTATGTGTGCTTGTTGATGGTTTTATCAAGATACCCTAGCAGGAGGAGGAAAGGGGCAAAACCAGCGTAGCACATGTAGCTTTACCTTTGGCACCTCTTGTCTTCTGAGTGCTATAAAATGTTCACCCGGGGATTTCTTTTGTGTGCAGCATAAATGTGAAATACAGGAGCAGAGAGGTTGACATTTCTGTGAGCTCATTAGGCAGCAACATGTTTAGCATGAAACCCATGACTCACACTGCAGGCATGCGGGAAAGCCAGCCTGGAACATGAACTTCACATGGGGCAACACAGCTGGAGCCTTCTCAGTCCATCAAATAATAAAACCTAAACTGGTTCCATCTCACTCCAGTGTATGTGACTGCTCATTGGATCTGTTCCAGCATTCCTCACAGTCACTAATGCATAACACTCACTAACCAGTAACATCTGGATAGAGGATGAAAGCAGAGTATCTTGCCAGTGTCTGGGGATGTGTGCAGGGGAAGTGAAGCAGCAGAGGCATTAGCTGACTCAGAAAAGGCTGTGAATGTGATTTCCATTAATGGTTCTTGGGAAACCACCAATTTCTGTAGCTCAAGATCCTTCTATAAAAGAAGTAGAGAGAATGAAAAGATGCTTTTAATTTTGTGGTTGTAGGGCTGCTATCGTGTTCGGCCAAGTCTGAGCAAACCGAACAATCTCTCTCCTTACAGAAGAATATTCCATGTACAGCAGGCCTCGCTCTGCTCATCTTATATGGGCAGGTTTTCATGGGATTCGATAGCAATTTTGCTAGAGCACACAAGTATAGATTATATTGCCTAAGAATGGAAAAGACCTTCTGTGTCAAGTTGCTTGATGTTGAACCTTAGATGCTCTGGGGCCTCTTTGGCTGCCCAAGCAGGCTGTTTTGTCATCACCAGCACTCAAAATCTCTATTAAGTCATGAATTATCTCCCAAGCATGATCCCATGGGGCAGGAAGCCCCAATTAAGAGTTGAGCAGACTACTCCTCTCTATGCTTGTTCTTCGAAGCTTGCATGCTTCGAATATTCGTCTTGCAAGTGCAGGGTGGGTGTTGTAATCCTTGACCATGGAGTCCTTGTCTCTTGCCAGCTGCTGAGTTATGTTTGCTCCAGGAGGAGCAAGTTTGAGCCCGGGGGCGCAGATGGACTAACCCGGCTGTCACTGAGCACCTGGAAGCTGCTCTCACTGCAACAGTTCTGCTTGCCCCTCGTCTCTGTGTCACGCAGTCTGGTGAGAAATGAACGTCAGGGACATCGTGTCTGCTCCTGCACTTCCCCAAGGCTGGGCAAGTGGGTGGAAACAAAGCTTTCCCCCCAAACCAGCACAGCAGTTTCCCCTACTGAATTTATTTCTGCCCTGGAGTGTTGGAGAGGCTGCAAAGCAACTCCAAGTGTAAGAGCCTCTTCCTTTTCCTAGCAGCTTCAAGGACAGCACTGCCCATATTGCCACTACTGGGCTGGATAAACTGTAATGTTGTCTTTATTGTGCAACTCATTCATAGAAAACTAGAAAAGCAGCATTAAAGCCATGTTGGAGAAGCAAAGCTGTGCTCCAGGTAAATGCAATAAACCCAAACGCTGCTTCGCTGTAATTATCCTTACAATCCTTTAACAATCCTTAAAATTCTTTAACAATCTTTACTTTAAAAGCCACACTGACCAAATTTGCAAATATTATCCAGTTGAAAACAAAATATTTTAATAGCTGATATACAGGGGGTATGTGCTGCAAAGTAATAAGATGAAAACAGTCCTGAATCTGTGCAGACCTTACAGGTAGACAGTTTTGCAGCCTGAGCCTTTGGCCTTTCAGTAGATGTTCTCAGTTGTTACATTTTCTTAAATGACAGGCAGTGAAACTTTCATTACAGCTTGCTCAGACGTTCAGTACAGAATCAACTTTGAAACTGGCAATTTTACTGAACACTTGAAGTTTCCCTTTTAATATATTTCCCATTCCACAGTAATTACAGTAGTAATAACTAGCAGGTATTACGGCTGTTTCTTCCTAAAGGTCTCCAGGAGCTCTTTAAATACAGTGACACACAGTAGTCCGTGGATATGGACTGCCAGTTCCCTGCTTTGAATTCACTTCAGGATTGAATTGGTGGGAGTGAGTTTGGTGCATCAGTCTGAACCAAATTCCCCTCCCTGAAATGCAGGCAGTCGGATTTGATTTCGTCCTTATCTTGCCTCTGCCTCCTTCCTTCTGGCATCCATCGNGGATTTGATTTCGTCCTTATCTTGCCTCCTTCCTTCTGGCATCCATCATGCTGATGAAGCCAAGATGAAGCTAGAAAATTGTCCTATGTAATTTGCTGGATCAGGGAGCATCTGCAGTTGGGCTTCTCGTGAATGCATCACCTTTCACTGAAAACTTCCTCTCTTTCCTTACATCAGCTGGAGCTCTTTGAGTTTTTTAAGTCATGGTCCAGACATCAAAGTCATAAGTGATTTCTTCATTTTTCTGCTGACTGTTTTCAGCCAATATTTCACACCTGCATCAATCATCCCTTCAAGCTAGAAAACTTTCTGCCTAATGAATAGTCAAACAAGTTGGTGTTGCTGACTGTGCTGTTCTAAGATAAACTTCTTATGTTTCCTAAAATTATTTCCTCTGCCTCTGTTCCCTTTAATAACACATGTTCAGCACATATGAGACTCTGGGATTGGCTTCGTAAAACAATCCAAGTGACTGAACCCAGATTTACGTAGGGTCACTGGGTGTTGGCAGCATTTCTGGGCTATTCAGGAATTCGAGGAAAAGAAAAAGACTGATTAGAAACTTGGTAGGCCTGGGCAGATGCATATGAAATAATGTCTTTTTTTTAATCAAATTGGGATTTTTGTGATAAAGCCTTTTTTGGTTTTGACATTTCTGTTTTTCAAGCTAAAGATAGGCTATAGTTAGGAACGCATCAGAGGATAACATTTCTCAGTGTGATATGTATGATCCCAGCCTCAGTCTTGTCAAGGTCATGGTAGATGAGACTTTAGGGCTAAACAGAATCATTGGGATGCACTAACACAGAAAATAGTATTTTTACCGATGCCTGTAGACACTTTACTTGAAGATTCATTGGAAAAAAAATATATAAAAGGGCTCATTTGAAAATGTATCAAATGGTCCGTGAAGATTGGTAGAAAGGTAGAAATCATCTTCCCGATAGATTGGAAACTTATGAAAAAACACGACCGCCAGGACAAATAGTTTATACTTGTTGCATCTTGCCTGTCTTTTCCTTGTTTCCAAATGTCAGTACAGTATTTTAGGGGTGAAATAGCAGTATCTTTGAGAGAGCAATTACTTCATGAAAAGCTTTATTTTGTCAAAGGCATCTGTTGAAAACAACACTCAAAACCAGACCAGCCCCCTGCTGCATAGCCTGGTAAGGAGTGATGGGGGAACCAACTAGCATCGACATCTGCATTTCAGCTCAGTCCTGGGAACCAGCAGCATCTTCTACCAGTTGCCCACAGCCACTGGGGGCTGCCAGACTTTGCTGTTTCATTGCAGCAGCTTTCTAAAAGGGAGTCATTGTGAGGAGGTAACAGGCATGACGTGCACAGTGCCAAGTCCCTGTGGGATTCGGCATGCTGTAAAAACGGGAAGATTCAGGAGAAAAAAAAATGGAGAGAAGTTATCTTAATTCTTTCCCTAGCTCTATGGGGAGGCAGTTGAAAAGACATTTCTAAGGGCAGGGAAAATGTCAGCTTCTGTTGTCACTATCTGTGAGGCCAGTATCATATATCCTTCTAGCTGCACATCATTTGGGGGGGTTCTGTGCTTGTTTTTAATGCAGAAACAGGTAAATTTAATGACAGGGTCATTCTAAAATCGATCAACACATAAGTGTATTTATTAAAGGCCTTCACTGTGCTCTTACATGAATCTTCTGATACTATCCGCATCTTTCCCATTCAAAAGAAGTCCAGTTACCCTCGGAACAAGGTTTTCCACCTCTTAGCCCAGGTTTTCTAATGATTCTTTCTTTTTGATTCCTTTAGCTACCAATAGGAGGTCTACAGAAATTTCCTGCCCTCCAAGACCCTCCATCTCTGAGGTCGAGTTATCAAAAAAGAAAAACGTGAAGAAGACTAAAGGTGGAATTAAGGTAGGAATATCTTTGATTTGGGGACATTCGGTATTGTGAGAGAACACCAAATAGTTAAATTAAGGTCAACATGTTTATACTTATAATTAAGAACAATTTACTACTTTGCAAAGTTTTTCATGCTTCGCATTACAATCTGAAAGTTATTTACACAATATTGTTAAAAAAATTAAGTTTGCACGTGTGGAATAACAAGTAGACATCACTTCCAAAGGATGAAAGGGGAAATGCAGGGAGAACACTCAACTATAACACATTAAAATGGATCCAGTGTCCCTTCTTCCTCATACCATGCACCAATGCACCATTTTGTTTCCAAAACAGGCATAATTTCCCAACTCCTCGTAACTTAAGATGTATTATGTTCAGAATTTTATAAAATTATACGTACTTTCCTTTTTCAAGTATTTTTTTCAAGGACAATTTCTACCCAAAGGAGGAAAGGATGCTCATTTGATACTTAAAAATGAACCTGTAAACAGAAAAAAAAAATAAATAAAACAAAAAATCCACAATTACCTATTTGCTGCATGGTCAAAAACAAGAAAAACCTGTCAAACTCAGGCAACACCTCACTTGTACTTCTTATGTCAAATGTTTGCGTTCAGACCATGCAAACATACTTTTGCAGAGAGGTAGCAGGAATCCCACTGAGGGTGTACTCTGCATGTTTCTGTGCTATGGATATATTTCATAACTTTGCTGATATCCACTTAATTTGCCAGTATCTAATTTCAAGAGTACTTTCTACTTTGCCAATATCTACTTTAATTTCAAGATTACCAAAAGTAAGCAGAATAAATAAAGAATTATATAAAGCAGAACATACGCAGTGCCACTCACAACCTTTAAAATAACAATAGCCCTTTGATAAACTTCTAGCCTCTCTCCCCTTACTCTTACCTTAACTAATTCATATTATCAACTCTTTAGGGCAGCATCTTATTAGAATGGCAAAAAGCGCTATTGAGGGTATCTTTTGAGAACGAAGAGAACAAGAAGGAGCCCTAGCTGGGTCGGAGAAAGTAGAATTAATGACTGATATTCAGAAAAGAGAAGCAAAAGAAATTGGGTGATATGGGAGAGAGGTAGAAGCTTCAGCTCCAGCTGTGGCTGGGTCACGTTGCTCAGCACCTTGGGGAAGAAGTAGCAGGATTNAGAGAAGCAAAAGAAATTGGGTGATATGGGAGAGAGGTAGAAGCTTCAGCTCCAGCTGTGGCTGGGCTGGGTCACATTGCTCAGCACCTTGGGGAAGAAGGAGCAGGATTTGCCAGCACATCTCTGGGGAAAGGGAACGCCTCAACCTAAACCAGTTTCTGTACATGGGAAGATGTCCAGTGTACACTAGCCCCCCACAGTTGCAGTTGGTAACTACTGAACAACGGATGGTTGTGCTTTTGAGTCTATTCTTTAAACATCTGAAGCACAGCCTATAATGATCAGTGTCCCAAATCCTTTTTTCTTTTGTTTGTAATTTAACTACAGCTTCTGGAATATTCCCTGTTCAGCTGCATTTTGGTGTTCCTAAGAGCTCGGTTTCCCCCACAGCCGCGGCAGGGCACAGGCTCAACAAGCTGCTCTTGCTCGCGGCCAACGCAGCCCTGCCCGGCTGGAGGGCTCGGGGCAGGACGGCTCTGAGTCACTGTCTTGCTCCGGACTAGAGCTCCCTGCTGCCTGACTTGGAGACTTATTTAGCAAAGAAAGGAAAAGAAAAAAAATCTTGGAATTTAGCCCATTCTACAAACCTCCTGGAAGTAATTTATCTTTTCCCTTCTCACCTTCGTTTGGGTTCACATGCATCCCATCTTCGCTGCTTTCTCTGCCCAGTGATACACACCTTGGCTTTTTAACATATACTCGTATCAGAAATCTTTCTTCCAGGTAAGAAAGCATATGTGCATGTGGAAACACTACAAAAACCCTCTCCTTTTTCTCATCTGCCTGGGAGAAATATATCCAATATAGCCAATACAGAGATCACAGTTGAAAATAAAAATTCTGTGGCTGTTTTCTGCTTTAATCCATTATTATTAAAGTTATTCCCCAAATAAGCATTTTGGAATTTTCTGATTATCTGTGGGCAGTTCATAGAACTCATATGTTCTCACTTCTTACCTACTTCATGGTTAAACCAGTAACAACCACACACTGCTGTACTACATTTTATCCTGTCAGCACAAATATTCCACATGAGAATTAGCTATTGGGGGCAGTTGTTTTTTCCTGGGGAAGAAGGTGTCAGGCAGGGGTACAGTGTTACCCTGGAGGACTGAAAGGAAAAAATGCATCAAATCTCCATCTGGCATGATCCTACAGTTTAATTTTATATTTTGATATAAGCATTAAGAACAAAGTGCAAGATACTTGCACCTAACTCTTCTGCCAGATGTACTCTTTGCTTGGTCATATATTTGACTTTTATTTCCCTAAAACTGGAAAGCAAAAATGGATTTTTTTTTAAAAGGCCAAAAGAGCCTACAGCTTTGGCAATAAGCAGAGGCTAAAATCTGGTTATTAGAAACACAGGGCTGGTCTCACTTTTGTTGAAACTCAAGGGAAAGTCTGAATTTGGAACTCATCTCAACTCTCATCAGTAATGGAAGTGACCACTTACCCCCTTCCTGAGTAGGTGTATACCACAGTATGGTACAGGCTTTGTGAAAACACACAGTCATTCATTTTTAGCTCTATTTCATAAACTGCAATATATATTTCCCCATCTTTCCCTTCTGTTGTGGCCACAGCCTATTTGCAGCTTGCACTTCCAAGAGTTAAAATTTTTTTAACATACCTGCAGCTCTGTTTAGAATCTATTTAAAAAAAATAATTAACAAAGAGCATCAGCAATTAAGCTTCCTTTGTTTTAATGTGTGCTTTTTATTCAGATTGAAGTGATGCATGAAGCAAGCCAAGGCGGGTCGAGCAGAGTGCTGGTGATGAGCGAAAGCGATGAGAACCTGTCGACGAGGAGGAGGTAGGAGCACAAACACGAGCCTGGGCTCATTTCTAGCTGCTTTAAAATGCAAAAACCTACATTTACAGCACAGGCTCAACCACCTCTTTTAAGTCCACTCTGGGATTAACAGATGCATGCAGCAGAGTCAGTGCAATGCTTATAACCATGCATTTATGCAGGAAGCAGGATTTATGGGTTTTGTGCCACCCTCTGCCTTTTGAGGGTTAGAAGTTTTAATAAGGTAATGTGAGAAATCAGTTTTTAGAAAATTCATTAGAATCAGCCTTACACATATAATTCACCAAGAAATTTTATCAAAAAGTCTTGTTATTAAGAAATGCAGTATTTGAGTATCTGCTTCTGAGGAGCTCCTGCTTTTGCACTACACATGCTAGTCCTGGTGTCTTCCCTTTCCAAAAGCTTTGGGGAAGAATAATGTTCTCTAACAGCCTGAAGTAACAGTGTAAGAAAGGGCCCAGGCAGATCGAGTCCTTGTTGAGCTGCACTGCCTCCCATGCAAGCAGGAAGAAACCCAAATTAAAAACCAACCCAAACACCCCCACCCCTGCTCCCTGAACACACCCAACACAAGCCACAAACCCAACACTGCACCCCAGCTCCACTTCCTTCATTTTCTTCACTGTAATTTATTTATACTCAAGTCATGCCACTAGTTCGCCCAGGTATAAACTGAAGTTGCAAAAAGTTTATAAAAAAGTAGTTTGCTTCAGTGTCATAAACAGATCTGAGATATCTAAAAATGAAACTTACTATGAGTTTTTAAGAGTCTTGGAGGTGTTCATGTACCCTGTAAGAAGTAACACTGCAATAAAAGTACTGCCCTCCACCCCAACAGCTAGTTTTTGAACTGGGCCAAGTTAAATTTGAAAGAGAGTTTATTTAGATAGAAGGCCAATTCCAACCTCCTCAAAAAAAAAAAAAGTATTTGAACAGAGTATTTGAATTTGGGAATTAAAACATTAACCAATTAAGCTTCTAATATTTGGCATTTTTTCTTACAACTTTGGACTGGAAAGCAAGTAAAAAAAAAAAAAAAAAAAAAAAAAGTTGTTCTCTTTTCCCTCCTCCATCCTGGAAATACCTATTTTGCCTTTTGTTCCAGGACAGGTTTGGTTCAAGTGGACACAAAGGAAGGTTTCAAGCCTTAATTATCATAAAAGGTTTAAAAATATTTAAAGTTAAAAAAAGCAGAGAACAGTAACTGTCAGCTACAAAGAATGCACAATAGATTTAAAAATAAAACCAAAAAGCTGGTAAATAAAAAAAGTTTTTATTCAAAACAAGTTTTACAAAACAATTATCTTTTGTGGTACAGAACAAAGTTTAAGAATAAATATTGAATACTTTTGTATAAAAATTAGTAATATCAAAGGGAAACCAATGCAAACCAAACAGGTAAAAACAATTTTAGAATTAAACATGCTGTGCAACAACATCAAAACTGTTAATGAGGAGTGACCATTCAGGCTGCATAGTTTTATTTGTAGAAGTAAAACCTGACAGCCCTGCATTAGAGCACCAACCATAACTCTTGTTAAAAGAGAACAAGATTTCCAAAAAGAGGTGTACAAGTCCTACACCAGTGTTCACAACCAAAAGTAAGAAGTTCTCTAGCTTCTCCGTTCTTTGGAAGGAGTGCCTTCATGCTTTTCTTGGAATTCACTGCAGCAAAGTCAAATGCAAACTACAAACATCAAGGCCCGTTTTAAGATGGAGAAACAATCCCAATGAACAACCCTCCCCCCCTCAAACTAGCCGTAAAACAAAGTATTTCAATGGTCAGAAGTGACTTTCATTTAATAGCAAGCTACTATTCAATTTAAGCAGCATTTTAGATGCTAGCTAGGGAATTATGCCACAGAAATGTAAGCACTTGCTTTAGCTTTGCTTGTATGAGTCAACATGAAAATGCCAATGCCTACTTGTGCTGGAAGGACTGGAATCTTAGTACAGTTTAGATATATATGCTGCATATGAAGAAATTCTTTTCCTACAGTGAACAGATATATTATGTAGTGCAGTCTCACTATATAGCTTATTGATTTAACTTGGGTCACACCAGGTCAGACCTGATTATGAGACTTACTTACCTTCAATGCTGAGTGCTATCTTCTCTGTATGTGTATTTATTTCTCTATACAGCTGATTATAGCTCTATTTTTTAAACATGTCAATACTATAATCAATCTGCTTAGGCAATAACATGAGCTGGATTTTTTTATGTGAATATTTTAAAATATTCTTTGGAATAATAACTTTAATCATTTAGACACTGAGGGTATGCAGTTTTTGTCAGTTCCTCATATATGAACATTCAGGTTTTGGGATGGTGGATGCTTACTCTTTTCATTCTCAAAAAAAGCACAAAACACCCACACGCTTCTAGAAAGTCACATATTTCACTTAACTCTAGTAGCTACCTAGCAGCCATCTGAAATGACAGCTTGGAGAAGAGGCAGCAAGTTCACTCCTGGATTTTGTTTAAATTAACATTAGCCATTCATACCATTCCAACCTTAGCACATCAAGAGTAGTAGCAATTGTTTAAACAAGATTTACTACTTACAGCTTAAAAACAGCATTTTGTTTAACTGTTTCTGAAGTAAAGTTAGAGGACACAGATTAGGCACTTCACTGCTCTCACACAGCAGTAACAGCAAGAAACTTTGGGGAGAAAAGGCTAACATTAGACACCTTAAAATCAAACATTGCTCCTGTAGTTTTTGTACACTGCTACAATAGATCCAAAAAAAACCAGATAGTTGTTAGTTTCCAACTTTTGGTTTGTCACCACTGTGTGCTTAATTACTCATTCAAGCTCTAAGAAGCCATTTCCTGACACAGTCCACCTGAAACTCATTCCTGTGTCAAATCTCTTCCCAAGCTGTATCTGACTGTACTTGGGTGGTCTGTGTATCCACTCTGAAAGCTACCACAGCTTTGGCAATCAGCAACCTGTCCCAAGAGCCTGCAGAGACACTTAGAGATGCAAGGAAAGGCTGCACAGTCCTTCCAGAACCTTATTTTTACAAGGCTTACACAGCACCACACTATCACCTAGTTTTATCCCAATTCAGAGCATTTGGTTCATCTTAGAGCTAAAGATTAACACTGAAATCTATTCAAGATGGGGGATACAGGCTATTTTGAGGTTGTAAAGACCATCTTGTGCTTTTAAAATTCTGAAAAAGTGTTAGTGGTTTTGATTTGTGTATCGAGTTTCTGTGGATCACCATCTCCCTGTCCCTTCATCGTGAAGTCAAACTTCTGAAGTGCATAAAAAAGGCTCAGTCACAAATTAACTCAGGCACAAAATTTTGCTCTAAGTTCATTCACATCGTCCCAAAAAGCTATAACGAACTGGATTTCTGGAGAAACAAAAGTCAGTTACAAACTTTTGCTTGGAAGAACAACCACAAACATGGTAAAGCAGAAAGTGTTAAAAGGTATTCTTACTGGATTTAGCTTATTTGCTAATGAAAACATTGGAGTATTTGAATATACTGCTTCAGTTTTCAGAAGGCAGAGAAAGATCAGCAAAGCCACTTACATAGGTAATACTAGATTTTGATCCTTTCAAGCTCACTCCCAATCTAGGTGGGGTGCATATGTTATTTAAAAGAACCAACTCAGGGGGTGCTCAAACACAACTTCCCCACTGCAGGGGCTTGGGGAACTCAGAAATGAAGTTGTTGCAGGTCTTCACTTACAGCACTACTTGTGGGTTACACAAATCAAGGGTCATTTTCTAGGTAACATTTAGAAATGGTCAAGATTGCTATCCACTCTACATTGGCTTAAATTGAAGTAGTAGTCCCATTCCTTGTGTCAGAAGTTATTTCTTGTTTTGAAAGCTCTACATTTTGATACACCCTTAAAAAAAAGGGGGCTTAGTTTACACTGAAAGACTGACAGATTCAAAATAACCAGCATTTTCACTAATTTCAAAGTCTGTTAGTCAAACCCATTTATAGTTCATTTAATGATCATTCAATCCAGACCCATCTCCCTTGAAGGCTAAGAACAGGCCACAGTATGAAGCTGGAGTACAGTAGAGAGCTATTCAAATAACAGTTTCCAGGCAGAACTTGGGACCACCCTCTCCATCTCCCTCAAAAAGCTATTCACATTTTAAGTTTTACCTCTTTCCACGTTTACATGGATTTTGAATAAACAGCTAAAGAGTTGTTGCTCCATTTTGGCTCAGTGGATCTTCAATGCAGATATTCAAGTATTAAGAGAATGCAGCTGAACAAGGATATGTGTCCTCATAGTATAACTTACAGAGAAGCACAATATTAACTATTTTGCAATATATTCTACCAAAAAACCCAGAGGAAATCCTCTTAACATTGGGATCTGTAGCCTGCTTCCAGAGCTGGTGAAGGTCATCTACATGTCCATGAGATGTCATCATTTTATTATAAATGCAGGGATGATATGGAGCCTTTCCTTCTCCTGAAAAAAATACATGGTATTGTGGTACAATTCCCATTTTATTGGCACAGAGACCCATGAAAACATCATCTATGTAGAGACTTGTATTAAGAGTCTGTGAAGCCTCATATACCTTAGCTGCTACATCACTTGATATTACATAGGCAGCTCCAGCTGTGTAGTCTGGGTAAGAGGGCCACTGATACATTTCATATGGCACATAGTATTTGCTACTCTTGTCTCTTACGGGAGGGGATCCACGATGGACACGGCCAATCCAGAGATCTTGAACACCCATCTGTGCTAGACTTTGGAGATAGGCAACAAGATTTGGCATATGGATAAATATGTCATCGTCTGCAGACATGATGAACTTGGCGTGAGGACAGTAGGCATTCACCCAGCTGAACTGCAAGAGTAACTTAAGAGTAAGATTGTGAAAAGTGTCTAAGAAGTCTTGCTGAATCAAGTCATTGTATTTCTGGTCTTCCAGCTGAAGTTTTCTTTGCAACTGTGCTCCCGTCGGTCGTCCCAAAGCAAAGAGTGTTTTAATGCTGGCATTGAGTTGAGAACGAACGTACTTCTCGTTACCCCACGTTTGTCGAATCGCGTCCCTCCGATGCCGGTTCTCGGGGGACGTCTTCACAAACAACAGGAGGAGGACGTCCTGCTGCCAACACTTCTGCTTGTGGTTGATCAAGTACTGGTAGCTTGCTACCCTGTCCAGGTTATCCCTGCTGATGGACAGGCTGTTGTTCACAAAGTTGTAGCTGTTTATGAGGTATCTGTACGAATAGGACTTCATATGGCTCACAATGCTGTTATCAAACGGCCCCCAAAAAATCATGAGACACAGTACAAAGCAAGTGGCAAAGATCTGCAAAAACTGGCATTTTCTGACTCTCCTGGGATTAACAAACATTCTGAGGCAGTTCCTGCAATCCCCGTTCCCGTTCAGGATCAGTGTTTACAGCGCTCGCGATTCCGTTTCGGAGGACAGAGCTGCCCCTTCACGACAAGCGTCCATGGTGAGGCATGCTGTCGTTGTCCCTCACTCGGTACCCTCGTGACAGTGGACACGATGCCGGTTCTCACAAGTCATCTTCCTCAAAGACGTCTCCCCTGGAGCGGGGGCACGCAGGCCGCTTCAGAAGCGGCTCCCTGCGGAACAGCCGTCCTCCTCTATGGCATCCCGACAGCAGCGTTTCCACACGGAGATCTCGCTCCTTCCCTCTGCGGCAGCAAACACCTACCAGGTTTAAGAAGGGCAAAAGGGGGAAAATAGTGTTAGCGAGCTGCCATTACCCCATCCGAGTCCACATTTTGTCAGGGAACAGAGGCGACTATCCCGATACCCACTACCTGCCCCTCAAAGGCAGGCAGCAAGTAACAACACGCTGCCCGTGGCACGCAGCACGCGTGAGGGAGGCTGCTGAAGGGGAACTTGCTTCCCTGTGGGCACAGAGCTACTTCCTAAGAAACCCACGGCAATCACAGATGGAAACCCTGCTCCTTCCCCCCTCCCAGGCCGTGGGGCCGCGCTGAGGGGTGACACCGCAGCCGCCCCCCGGCTCCTCAGGGAGGGCAGGAAGGGGCCAGGCCGCATGCCGGCCCTGCCTGTCCCACCGGCACCCTGAGGCAGCAGCAGCAGCACCTGGGGAGACCCTGCCCCAGCCACCCTGCCTTGGCCACCGCCAGTGCCCGTCCTGCCAAAAAGCCCCTTTGAGGCGCTCATCCACTGTACTCAAACATAGTAGCTTCCAGGCCTGTGCTTTCCCCCCCACAACATGAGGCAGGAAGTGGAGCTTGGGTTACAAATCTGCAAGAGTTGCACGTTACTCGTCAGCTACCAGCTGCGGGAGATGATTTCCCTTGGGCATCCCTCTGGCACAGCTGCGCCAATGCTCCCAGACAGAAGTCCCAGCATTAGCCACAAATATCCTAGGGTAACGCCCAGGTTGCACCTTCTTGCCCAACAGTTTGGCAAACTCAGTTCTAGTCAGTTTAGTAGATAGGAGAGCTGGAACAAGCACGGGTTAGCCCAGAGGAGGAACTACCACCAAAAATACCAGAGACCAAACAGGGCAAACTCTCCATCAAGCCAGATATTCAGGGTTACCATCACGAGGAAGGACACTGCTAGCTGAGTGCCCTGCACACAAACACAGGAGGAAGAGAGCACGAGCTGCCACCATTACATTAATAGCTACATGCAAAACAAACCTTTGAGAGTTTTACCCATTTGAGGTCTTGTGACTAGACAGCAATGGGAGGAAACAACCTAAACGAAGAAACCTCGGTGTGATATTCTGGTTTCACGTCTAATGCAAGGACGGGACACGCTGTTCAAAGCGGGCACCACAGATGGCTGCAGCTAAGGCTTGCACATGGCAGCGCAAACAGAAAAGCTGTATGGGCAGTTTGGGGAATAGAAGCAAGCCAGCACTTTTTATAGTATCAGTTTAAACCCTTTTTATTTTGGAAACATAGAAGTTAAACAATGCACCTCTACCGAGTTAAAAACTCAGCAGCTTTACAATAGTGCACTATTGCAAGGCTTACTCCTGCGTCAGCTGCAGAGCACAAATACAAGCAGGAAGCTGGAGCGTTACAGAAACCTAGGTACCATATTGTCCTTTTGGAGGAGTTGGTTTGAACGTATATACTACTTCGTGAAAGTGGTGACAAGTTTTGTTGCTCCCAGCCCTACACAGCTTCTTTGGCACTGCTTTCTAAAACTCCATATAAACTTGGCATGAACACTGCAGCGCTGTCTTACCCAGTTTACAAAGCACACCTGAACCTATTGACACACAGAGCAGCTGACATGGAAAATAAGGAAAGGAAGGGTTGCATGCAAGACATTTAGCAATAACCAATCTTGGTAGAGTTCAGACAAAAAAAAAGCAGCCTTAAATGCCAGCTTGCCCCTAAACCTGGTGGACTCTTAAAAGCAGTTGTCCAAGGCAATCGATTTAACCATTTGAAGGAAGTTTACCTCAGAAAGCATAGGAGTGCTTGTCATCCGCAATATATACACACCACAGAACACTAAAAGTCCCCATAGAATTAGGGAAAAAATGAAATCTCCATACAAACAGCTTTAATTATGAATAGAAGGGTGGTCAGGACAAAAGAGGGAATAAGTTTCCATCTCTTCAGCACCCCCTCCAGAACAGTTAGAGGTGCCAGAAGGAAAGGTCAAGAAATGGCTTGAACTAATAAGCACAAGGCAAAAATCAGTCTGAACTTTCATTCCCTAGATCTAGATCAGGCAGCAACCATTCTGGCAGAGTTGTATCAGCCTTTAGTTGACAGAATTTGTTCAGAATCCACCTCGGCAACATGCCCTTCAGATACGTTTTAAATGCAATTATAGGTAAACAGTATTGATGAAGCCTAAGGAGGCATAACACCTTCCTCAAAAAAAAAAAAAAAAAA
>VWPW01021512.1:0-82605 GCA_013389825.1 Crypturellus undulatus | reverse complement strand
CCCTTCCTCAAAAAAAAAAAAAAAAAAGTCTAGAAACCTCCTCTCATTGAAGGTGCCAATGCCTTAGTTACTTGTTGTCATAACTTTATGGCCTACTTGCAATAACAGTCATCCTTTAGATTTGGTCCTGCTCTCCTCCCCATAGTAAAAAAGGTCAGGTTGAGTCACCCTATGAACTGTTCACTGCCAACCGAATCTCTTCATTGTGGGAGAGAGGAAAAGACATGTTTTGAGTGTCATTTTTCTGACTGCAATTAAGGTGCTTTGCTTCCTAGTGCACATTTTCCTACTTATAGCTTGAAAACTTATGCATACTCTCAGAGCTAAGAGAAAATGGGAGAGATGCTCTTACTGCAGCAGCCTTCCCTTCACATACAAGACCTAAAGGTCAGAGCTGGGTGTAGTCAGTCCCCCCCTCAGTTGAAGGCACTGCAAGCTTTATTCTACCCTGCAGCAATCCAACTTTCCCAAGAGGGATTTATTTACTTAACCTCACAGTATTACCAGAAGCATGACTGTTAGGCATTTGAATGTAGAAGTGTCTACAATTCTGTATTTTGTATTATGTACCTATTCTGTGATGAGAGAGGAGCTGTTATGCAACAAAGCCTTCTTTATAGTTCCTGAAGTGACCATTGTGTAAAGCAGAGTCTCACAGAGCTACTTGACCGTCCACAGATGCCAGTATTGGAGACTGCATTTCAGCAGAGTAGAGCAGTTTTGGAAGGTCTAGTGAAGAGGGAGACGAGGGAGGCTCTAAAACACTGACACACCTAAGATGGGAAACACCAGAGACTCACTTGACACTGCAGAGTGTCACAAAACTCAAGAGACACCCCAGTGTAACAGATTTTCTATCTACCCTAAGACAGGGACTAGATAAGACCTCTGAGCAAGGGCTAATCCACCCTGCTATTAAGTTTGTTTTGTGGTACACTGTACAGGCTGGACAATTTGTCTACAATAGATCAGACTCCTTCCCACACACATCTGTTTTAAGACAAAGGCTTTTTTTCTCTCCTTCCCCATAGAAGGGAAGTTAAATTTAGATCACAAGATTTCCCAGGAAGCATTATTTTAAAGAACAACCATTTTTCTACCATCATTTTATAGCAACAACAGTTATTTCACATCAACTCTTGCAAACTGTTTTTAAAGGTTAATACTTCTTGTTCTTACAGAAGCTTCAAGAAGTTATTTAAAGAATGAATAACAAATCTTTCCCTGTTTGGTGAAATAGAGGCAGAACTCTTTCCTATTAGGCTTTTTGCTTGCTACAGTGATTATCTTTTCATCCCAACACCTGCTTTAATGCCACCTTCTGTTAGTAGCACACAACTGAGAGCTTTCAAAAGCAAAAGACCATTTGAAAAACTCAGATATTCATGAATTAGCTGCTCTAAAATGGACAAATCAAGTGTTCAGGTCTAAGAAAGCACCTCAGGCATTATCAAGTTGCAGAACAAAATCATCTATAAAGAGCATGGTGATCTCCATGTTTGCCTTGCCTTGGTTTTCCCAGAGAGAGTCAGGTCATTTAAGGGTGCAGGTCCCTCTGATGAGCTCAATCAAAGGCTCACTGCTGCCAGCCAGGGGAGGCCTTGCACCCTGTCCCCAGCCCTGTCTTCTCATCCCCACCACACACCTCCAGCCTGCAGCACCTCTAGATCTTATCTAGGTTCTCAACACACCAAATTGAACTCACTCCTCCTAGTCTCTTTCCACACCTCCAAGAAACAACCTTTTGACTCACTGCTGAAACAGATGAGCTTTAGCAAGCTATTAATTCAGGTCAAGCTATATATAAAAATAATCTCAGTTTGCATCAGGACTCGGGCACTAATGTTGTTAGAACCAGGTGCTGCACTTGTGGTTTCTAAAATTTTCAATCTTATCTAAGGCTACTTCCAGGCTACTGTTCCTGAGGAAAGCCTGAAGCCCTGGGGCAGGCTCCTGGTTTCCAGACAGGAGAGCCCAGTCACACAGGCTATTCCAGGTTGGCCTCTCATAGCTAAGTGGGACATCCAGGCTCAGTGGCATCTCAGCAAAATGCTCCATCCTGCTGGAGAGCTTCAGCTGCCACAAGGACTTCCGCAGCACAGGGAATGTGTCCACTGTGCTCAACCACAAAGGCGACAGAGCCACACACTGCAGTTAAAATCCTAGAGGGACTAAGATGAGCACTGTCAACATTTGAGTTCAGTCAGATTTGTCAAGTCTACCATAAGGATGAGACTTATAAAAAGAGTTGAATTTTCTTGAAGTTTAAAGAAAACATTTAAACAGGAGCTACAAGGTTCAGAACACAGGATTTGGGCACACTCATAGGTTTTAAACAGATTTTAAAATCTACTAAATTACTTCATCTTCAGCAGTATTCATTTATATACTGCTTCCACCAGATTACCAAAGGAAGTCTAGTCTTGTCAAGTCAGCATCAAACAAGCCATCAAAACACAAAATTATTTATCAGGAATTATTTATCCCCTTCCTAATAAGAACTCTTTCAGGGGAGCATTAGATGAAAAGGTATTACAGGAACCTGTGAGGAGTGACAGACACTGAAAGTTGTGATCACCTGCTTCTCATTAATGCAGAACATTGGTAGGTGTGAGGCAATCTATGAAATGTTGGTTTGCAAAGAAATTCAAGGCATAGCAAAGCACTTGAGTGAAGCATTTCAACTCCTTCGGGGCTGGGAGAACAAATAGTTTAGAAGAGCTTAATGTTGCCAGGAAGCAGGTGACTGCCAGCAAAGGTTTCATTCCTGCGGATGTTTTGCACTTGCTGCAACCATGGGGTGCAAAGGAAGATTTCTTTCATGTCCCCAGAAATGCAGCAGCAAGTATAGCTGCTATAAGCTAACCTCAATGGAGACTACTGCCAAAAGACTTGCCCTCTTCTCCTATTCCTGCATAAACATTCCAGATTACTTTGAGCAGGATCTGTTCCCCTAGGCAGCTACTGTGCAGAGAACAGCAGAGGAGGAGACCCCTTTCCATGGCAATCCACGTTTATTAGACTGCAATTTTCAATGGCTTTAAACTGCTGTAAGGAGACTCACAAACAAGCAAAATAAGGACTGCATTTTCCAGAAGCAAAGCTTTCAACATACAAGTCATTTAGTGAAGGAATTTGCATTTATTACACAAGTACTAACATGAAATTTTATGCTTTGAGTGTGTTAGCAAGAGGCAGTTTCTTGCACTGTTTCAGAATCCAGAAGTGACAGGACTAGAGGCTACATACCCTTAAACCCCTCCTACCTGAGAGGGGCTAGCTAGGTAAAGACTTAACTTCTGTGCAGGCAACCCAGCACACTAAGACACAACAGCAAAGTTTCAGTGGTACCTGTCACACAGCCCGTGACACACATCTGCTTTGGCAGACATGTGTGCTCTAATGCTATACTGAGCAGCAACCTGCATTCACACAAACCCAGTCTGAAGTGCCAGTTTTTAAAGGCATGCCTAATCCATACACATTTTTTTCCAACTCCCATGTAGTAAGGCAGAAGTACCCAGCAGAACAGCAGAGCACATTAACCACAGCTCTTAATGTTGCAGGGCCTGGCAGAGCTTAAATATCAAAACCATTATCACACATTATCACAGCACTAGCATTTAAGCACCCTTAATATCTTCATTAAGAGGAAAAAAGGCTCCATCTCTGTAGATATGCAGACATCAGGATCCCCAAGAACTGCCTATTCTAATAAACAGCAGCTCTAGTATAAGTGGTTTATTTCCGGTGATTAATCTGTAAGATAACTTTCATTTTGGCAGGGCAAAAAGCACATGAACACAGGTCTGTCTTTCCCTTAAGAAGGAAAGAAAGGAAGTAAGGCTGTATGAAATGCCTGAAATGGCAACTTAGGTACTCAGTAACTGGAAGGAGTGTACAGCTCTCAGGAAAAGGTACCTTAAGTGAAATCTAAGCCAAGCTGTAAGCAAACTGTATAACAGCCAAGTTTGTGATGACTGCATGTGAAAATAAAGTAGATCCTTTTTTTATGGACACAGAGGAGGGAAGCCAGATCACTGCAGTGAGGTGCAGCAAGATGGTGTTTTGCTTAAATCATGCACCTCACATGAGTCACTGAGGCTAACTGCAGCCAATTAAACACACCTAGTGACTTAACACAACCAGATCTAGCTTTGCAAGGGAACTTAACACTTCTGTAGCTTGCTTTAACAACCAGTGTCCAATTGCTTAGAAAGAAGAGTGGGATTGGAGTTTTGATGGTGGCTTTCCCTGGGAACTGTTTTGATAGCTGCTTCCCCACTGTCACTCCTTCGGATTTCAGGTCCCATCTCTAGACTTAAAGTACTACTGCAAACTAAGCAATGTCACAGAGGTTAGGTAACTAGAGCCATAAGCTTTCTGTGACACCTTACAGGCACACAGCACATTAGACTGTTTTCTTTTGCTAATGAAATTACTGTAACCTTAAATCCCAAGATTAAAAGGAAGGAACAAATAACTACAAGGAAAGTTGTACTTTACAGAGGTGTGTCTAGCTCAGTATCATGTCCTTGCAGCTTAGTAACTGTTACAGTCTCAGTTTAAGGAGTCACACCATATCTGGATGTTCACTGCAGGATCTCCACCCGTGTATTGGCTGAACACAAACACCAGGGAGAAACTTGCCTGCTGTGGGTTTTAAGTCCCTTGCTGTTAATCTATTGCTGCTTGCTTAGAAGTGAGAATAGCCAGACAGACCCCTTAATCACTTGTCACAGACACAGCTACCCCCTAACAAAGCTGCCATTGCCACACCACTCCTGTAAACTCTTAAGAGATCACTAAGAGCAAATATTGCTTAAGAAACTTCAGCCTTTCTTGCATCCGCAGATCTAAAGCCCTTGTAAGAGCAGACAGTCACCGCACACTCTGTTCCCTTGGCCCTTAACAGAATTGTGTCTTGTCCCCTCTCAACCCCTCCTGTTCACTGCTGTAGGCAGCTGCCAGCCGCTCTTAAGATGGAAAAAGCAAGAGAAATGCTTGTTCTCCTTGAGGCTGAGGAAAGGGGAGGACAGTTATTAATGACCTTGTCTACTTCCAAGATAATCACCTCAAATAGGTTGTCTTCTTTCAGTATTAGGACATGAAACTATTTAAAGCAAGTGAGCAATCCATTTGACTGCATGTTCTCATCTTGTTTGCATTTGAACTTCAGTTTAGAGGATAATTCTTATCTGAGACAGTTCAGCACTAGTTTGTTAGAAGTGCTTCAATGCATGCAAATGCAGTACAAAAACGAAGCCTTTTGATATCTACACATGTTAAGTTTGCTGTGGAAGCATAAAGTCATTCACAAAGCACAATTAGTAGTTAAGAAGTTACATTTTCATTGAAGTTACAGTTATATAAACAGTGTGTTCAATTTAAAGAGGTCACTAATTTTAGGAAAACAACTATCTAACAATAGCCAACTGAGCTGACTCTCTCCACCTCACTTCTCCTAAGTCCTAATTTCCAGACTGCAGTTTTGGGGAAAAAAAGAGTCACCATGTGGGCATAACTTCCAAATGGTTTTAAAGCTGAAACAGAGCAATTGTGCTTGAAAGGTTATGTTAAAAGGAGCTCATGTTAAAAGGTGCTCTCCAGTAAATATTGGAAGAGCTAGCCCCCTAAGGGAACAAGAAAAAAAAAAATCTGCATCTGCAACAGCTTCTGTGAGCAATTGTAACTGTTTTAGCACTTTGAGCACTTACACAATATCCAAATTCATACAGCTAGCTAATTGTTCCCTTTAGTCTGGGGGTAACATTAAGCTATGTTCCATTTTGATTGCTTTACAAGACTGCAGAAGTCCCACAGCTTTAGTGTAATTTTGTTTTAAATAGATTTCAAGACAGTCAAATATTTCACCTCAGAAGCTATTGGTTGTGCTTAAATTGAAAAAAAAAAATCCAACACATCCAACACGGAAGGCTCCTACATACATGCTGGGGTTCTCCACAGTTGTCTCAAGCAGGCTGGAAAGCACAAGCACCTCAGATTTAATGATAACGTGAACCAAAANAAAAAAAAAAAAAAAAAAAAAAAACAGATCCAACACAGAAGGCTCCTACACACATGCTGGGGTTCTCCACAGTTGTCCCAAGCAGGCTGGAAAGCACAAGCAGCTCATTTAATGATAACGTGAACCAAAAACCACCTCAAGAGATCCAGAGATCTGCAGACTGGCTGGAATAGCAGCGGTTCGCGGCTCTGTTTAAGCCTGCCTGCAAGCTGGGTGGGATGAATTCCATGAATCCTCCCCCAGTTCTGTGGGAACCAAGGAGAATTTTGGCCTTACATGCCATGCTTTCTTCAATGCAGCAAGGCCAGAGATCGAACAAGAGTCACTCATCTGCTTCTTGTTGTCATGAAATACTAGGAGCAAGAACAGCACAGGCCCATGGCAAAGCAGCAAAGAGAACCAACACCCCAGACACACTTAAACACGGCAGCGCAGTAAGTCATGACTCGAGAGCAGCCTCTTGCAGCTACGAGCTCAGCAGCTCGGCACGCTCGCCAAAGCTGCAGGCAAGTCACTGGCCATAGAGAACCACAGAGCCGAGGACTAAACAAAGAATTCCTCAGGCTTAGCTGCGGGACTCGAATCAGATAAGGACAGTCAAAAACAAAGAAACTGCAAAACCCTCCCAACATGTTTAATAAGCAGTGGGATTTCGCCAAGACTACACAGTCTTTGTTAATTAAATGAAGCAACTTGCACACAAATATCTAACCAGCAGTACTTGTCTCTGCTCAGGAGAAATGGATATTAAGTCACACTAATAACTGCAAGGGTCAGTGAAAACTACAGATTTCTCTTTTAAACATACTTCTGTGCAAGAGTAATGTAAGGCCAAGAACATACAAGTAATTTACTGGAAGACACATAGCATCAAACTAAGAATTGCTGTAGGTAAAGCTTAGTGGAACAGAGCTGAGACTGCAACAGAAGTCACTAAAAGACAGAAGCCACAAAATATCAGTCTAAAGGGAAGCTACCAAGATGGGAGCAGCAGCATACAAGGCAGGGATGAAGTTCAGGTCAAAGAACAACAAAAAAAAAAGATAGGTATTGTAGGAGTCTGTTTATTCTACAAAGCTGAGTTTTGAGGACAATATAATAGAAAGTTCACAGAATAACAGATTTGTTTAGTTTGGAAGGGACCTCAGTAGATGATCTGTTCTAACTCTGCTCAAGCAGGGTCTGCTACAGCATATTGTAAAGGCCACATTAAGTTGTTTAAGTATTTCTGTGGATGGAGACTCTACCACCTCACTGGGCCACTTGCTGCAGTGTGACCAGCCTTACAGTGAAGAAGCGTTTCCTTATNAGGGATGAAGTTCAGGTCAAAGAACAACAAAAAAAAAAGATAGGTTTTGTAGGAGTCTGTTTATTCTACAAAGCTGAGTTTTGAGGACAATATAATAGAAAGTTCACAGAATAACAGATTTGTTTAGTTTGGAAGGGACCTCAGTAGATGATCTGTTCTAACTCTGCTCAAGCAGGGTCTGCTACAGCATATTGTAAAGGCCACATTAAATTGTTTAAGTATTTCTGTGTATGGAGACTCTACCACCTCACTGGACCACTTGCTGCAGTGTGTGACCAGCCTTACAGTGAAGAAGCATTTCCTTATGTTCAAATGGGTTGCAGTTTGTGTCATTGCCTCTCATTCCCTGAGCACCATAGAGAAGAGTCTGGCCCTCTCTTCTTTACCCTCTCCTATCACATACTTGTGTCATTGATAAGATCCCCCTCTTCCCAAGCCTTCTCTGCTCCTGGCTAAACTATCCCAACCTCTTCAGCTTCTCCTTGTGCTCCAGCTGCTCAAATCCCTTAATCATCTTCGTGGTCCTTTGCTGGACAACCTCCAGCTCATCCATGATATAACAGTTAACTGAGGAAGTCATCTGGGACAGACCAAGATCATCTTGAAGTTTCCTCAGCTCAAAATAGTGGGACTACCCCATCTCCCACCCCTGCATATAACCTCTGCTGGACAAGCTAGAATCCTTCCTTTGACAAGAAGTCCCTAAGTACCTTCCAACACGATCAACACTGCTGCCATTGGCAAAAGAAGTTCTTGTTTCAGAAGGTTTTTTTGGGGGAGCAATCTCTGAACAAACTAGCATGCCACACCTGGAAGGTGACTGTATCAGAGCAAGGCTGCATTCCCAATAGCTTTGTGGGAGACTTTATTCAAGTTTAAGCCTTGCCTTAATGCCCGTAAGCGTTATGTCTAGCAGTCTGGAGATGGTACCAGCCAGTCAAGCTTGACCTTGTGAAGCTGGCTCACAGCAGGCAAACTGGTTCTGTGCCACAAAAAAGCCAGAGACTCCTGTCTTATTAGGAAGTTGTAGAAGTCCATCTTGAACAGTCCTTCATACAAAATTGCTTTCCTTTACAAAATCCTTCCTGTAAGAATATCTGTCCTCCATTTGTTAAGCAGTCTGGGGATCTTCTAGGTTTCCCAAGTTACCAGGTCTCCCATCTCTAAGCCACCTTAAGTTAAAGAACTTTGTGTTCAAGACTACGCAACCCCCTAAGCAACCAGTTCATTCTAAAAAGATGAAGCAACCCCTTACACTTTGGAACTGCATCATCCTAACACTGAACGCTTTGGTCATTTCCCCATAGCCTACAAAAACTCCCAGCCCCACTCGCTACCAAGAGCTTCAGAGGAACAGGAAAACCTACAAAAAAGGGGAAGCTGCTCAAACATCCAAGGCTATTGTTTCCAGCTTCAAAGACACAGGAGTGCACAGATCAGTCCAAGTCAGGAGCGGAACCACCATGGTTTTACCCAAATCCCAAAGGATTCTAAGCACGCAATGTCTCCTCTATCTCCGGGAAGTCCTATAGTCACATCTGTTGAGCCCAACCGCATTGCTTTCCACTGAAACGTGAAGATTACTCAGCAGACCTCAGTAATAGTTAATTCAGTAGAATACTGAGCATCCAGATTGAGGCTAAGGAGACAGGAGGAAATTATCTTACTCTGCACTGCAGGCTAGATGAGAGGATGAGCTGGTCCCACACTTCCACTGCTGGTCCCAGCGCAAGCCCCAAGACCCAGCAGACCCACTGCAGTTACAGCAAATTCAAAGCAAGTTCTCAGCAATATAAACCCTTCTGTCCACACAAGCAGTTCTACCAAGCAGCATCTTCAAGTTAAAGGATTACTTATCTATAACTCCTCTGGTATAGACCGATAGCTATGAAAGATGAGGCAAGATTTAGCACATCCTAGAGGCTACTACAGCACAAGTCTACAGTAACACTGAATACGCAGGTCACTGGAAGTTACAGATGTTAGATGATGGTTTATGGGGTTTCCCACATGCACCTTCCTGCCCTGTAGATGAATTATTGCTCCCGATTTCTGTACTCACCACTCCAGTCCAGCCAGCTGTCAGAGCAACTGTCCTGACTACAGCTTTGGGCAGCATTAGCCCCCTGCATGCTTCAGAAAGTTAGGATTTTTCAGAAAGTACAAGTGATGAAGCTTTGATTCGCTTAGTATCTCAGTGAAGGAAAAACAGTAAGCAAGTACTACCGCAAGCAGGAAAAGAAAAAAAACACACATACAAAAAAAATACTTACACCTTACTACATTTAGGATCTTGCACATCTGTATATAGCAGAGGGCACATTCCTAAGAAGTCAGGGCAGACCACTAACACCCTCACGCCTCGCTACAGCAGCCTGCAATTCTGGAGGCAGCAGATGCACCTTCTGCAAAGCCCTGGCATGAGGGAGTTGATAGCGTAGTTGTTATCAGCTGAGTTGATACCATCTCCCCAATGAAAGCAGAAGGCAGGTGAGAAGCCACACACATCTATTTTTATTTTCTTTAAGCAGACAACTATTTCTCTCCCTCTTTTTTTTTTTTAATCCCACATCCCTTTCCTAAGGCCATTCCTCCCAGCTGCCCCAAGATAAGCAAGAAGAGGGAGCACGCAGAGCTCTCAAGGGCTCTGCACCTCCTAGATAAGGATGCTCCAGCACACCCCGACTGCGTTCTGCAGCGTTTCGCGTGGCCAGGACAGACCCGCCGGCTTCTCAGCCTTGCGGGACACTTAGCGCAGCCCGCAGAGCGGCTGCAGCGCGAGGGCCCAGGGCTGCCCCCGCGCAGGGCACCGAACCCGGCGGCTCCGGCCCCGCCGCGGCCCGCGCAGGGTCCCCGGGCACAGGGCGGCTCCGGCTCCGCCCGCGCGCGATTTCCGCCCATTGTTGCCCCGGGTGGGCTCGGGGCCGGCCGGGGGGGGCACCGGGACGCGCTGCGCACACCGCCCCCCCGGCTCCATCACCGCCTCTCACCGCGCTGCAACGCGCGGGGGGCGCCGCGTCCCGCCGCGGGAACAAAGGGACGGAACCGCGGCCGGAGCAGGGCGGGGGGGAAAGGAAACGAGGCGGGAAAAGGGGAGAGAGAGAGAGAGAGAGAGAGAGAGAGAAAGAGAAAAGCCAAACCGGCCTTTGTCAGCTGTACCAGCGGGCTCTCCTCGACGCTTTGGCGGCGCAGCCGCGCGCCCCGCCGCTCTCCCCTTCTCCCCCTCAGGGGTTTTCGGTGCCCGAAGGCCGCGGGGGCCGAGGCCGGGCCCGCCCGTAGCTCCCGCCGCGGCGCTGACGAGGCCCCGTCCCGTGTCGCAACGCAGGGCAGCGCGGAGGCTCCGAGCCGGATCGGCGAGTTTGGTGGGTGGGAGCAGCTGCTCCCAAACTTCCCAGCAGCGAAAATGTTCAAGCAAGTAAAATTATATACATCTGTACACACACATTTGGAGAAGCAGGAGCCCGGGATGGGCGGCCGGATCCAGGGCGGGAGGGTTTTCTGCTCAAAGCGCTGCTTTGAATGGGCTCCTCTACCGCAGCGTCGGGGGCGACTTTCCCTCCACGGCGCAGGGAAACAGAAAGACCCCGAAGGCCACAGAAAGTTTGTGGTTTCGGGTTTTTTCCGCCCTCTCCTCCCCCAACTTCTTTTTTTCCTCTACTTTCAAAAATACAAGGGGCTGCCAGGCAGTGAATAAAATTCGAAAAAAATATACAGCTACAACCAGGCTACGCGAAAGAGGCGTTAAAGCCGCACTGGAACTGAGCTCTCGTTTATCGCCCGGGCTCGCAAGTCTCGTCCCGCGCAGCGCTGCTCGGGGGCGCGGGCAACGCCTGAACCCGCGCAAACAAAGCGGCGGGGAAGCTCGTTCGTCCGAAACGGGGCAGCGCAACCCCAGAAATGCGGGGGGAGGGGGAAATCTACAAGCGAGGCACCCACCTTCCCGAAGACAGCAGCTCCAACAAGCGCTAGATTAGAAGTTAAAAATAAAAAAAAAAAGTTCGGGGAAATAAAGCAACTTTCCGCGCTTTTGAGCTCCGCAGCCTCCCACGAAGCCGCGGCTGCTCTTTGCGAAGCACCGAGCTCGGGGAGGGAGGGAGGGAGAGGGGACGCACCCAGCGGGACTCCGGCTGCCTCGGCGGGGCCGAGCGGCTCCCCCCGCGCTGCGGTGCGCGCCGGCCCCTGCGCGGAGCGGAGCCGCGCAGCGCTGCGCGCCCCGCGCCGCCTCATCCCGCGCCGCATATAGGAGCGCCGCGCGCCGCGAGCCAATGGGCTCCGCTCCTCCGCCCCCGGGAACGCGCGGCCCGGCCCGGCCCGGCCCGGCCCCGCGCTCAGGGCGGGTCGGAGCTTCCCCTCCCGTTGTGTCCGCATCTCCATACGGGGGAAAAATGCGTTTTGCCAAGGTGTGCAGAAAGTTAACAACAAAAACGCCTTTTTTCCCCCTCTTCTTTTAAAGAAGTTACAGATTGCTTAACAAAAAGAGTTTAGCTCCTTGCAGCACTTTAAGTGCTAAATAACCTGTTCTTGTTGACTAGTTTGTAGGCTGTGGAGTGTAGCTGGTTTCTTTCACCTGCTTTTTGGAATCCTTGAGAGCGGGAAGGAAAAGTGGGTTTGGGTTTATTTTTTAATTTATTTTTATTTCTTTCACCTACCTTCCCCACAAAGTTCTGCGAGAGATTTGCGTCATCTTTAGGGGAACACCTGCTCCTCAGCTCTTTCCAGTCCTTTTAAGAAAGCTTGCATTTCAACAGACCTAGAAATGCTGCTTTTGCTGAGGTGGTTCTGTAGTAGATCGATCCCTCCTGTGGTCGGGAGGCCGAGGTGAAAGTAGAAAGCAGGTCTAGGTAAGCGATGCAAAGCTAACTCCTTTAAAGAGGAGTTTTGCAAACCTGTTGTCAAGATAAAAGGCAAAAAAAAAGTAGGGAAGCTAACTTATTTGAGTGGAGCTGAAACTCCGTGCAAAGCTGTCCCGTGTTTTAAGAGGGATTGCTGCAATAATTAAGAGTTTTCTCATTGGGTATAAATAGAGAACACAAGTCCCTTGTATAGTTGCTGTTTTTTCATATGACTCCGGCTGATCTGAATCATTCCTGACCTCATTATTGACCTTCCAGAAGTTGAACCATTGCATATTGTACTGTTTGGTGCTTGCACGTCTCTCTTTGCAACCCTAATTCTGGCAGTGTTTCTGTGAGGGGGTTTGTATTTTTTGGATGCAGGGTAGGAAACCTGTTCTCATGGGCACTCACTGCAAGGATTAAAAATTGGGTTTCTTTCCAATCCCCCAGGATGGATGTGTTGCGTTTTTTAGTAGAGGTTTTGTTTGGGAAAACTTTACTAGGCCTTAAGAGCTTCTGGCTTGAGTACCCCTTTTCCTATTGTGCATCTTTTCCCTGGCAAGAAGAACTGGTAGGTAACTGTAAAAAAAATGGCATGTTATCTGCAGAGTTTTAAATAACAGTAGGAATATCTTTATACATAAAATCTGAACACAAATAATATGCACTGATTCCTTCCCTAATTCACAAATGTTTTTTGTTTTTTTGAACATGAGTGTGTGAAACACATATGTTCTTTCTAGGTGTAATCCCTTTTATACATGTTATCAGTTATCTCTGGTCCTTTTAGGACTAGGGATGCTAGATATTTTAAGACCCCTAGGGCAGTGATTTCTTGGCAGGTGATACCAATTTCTCCTGGTTTCATTTTCAGTTAAAATCAGTAAACTGTGGAGAAAATAAAATAGCAACTGCCTTTTTCTCTCCACAGCTAATTGCTAAAACAATATGTTTTGTTTGTACTTCTACCAAATATGACTGCAAAAATGTGTTTATTAAGTTAATATCTTTAATGCATAGAAGTCCAGCTTGCTGCACACAAGCACGGAAAAGTCCCAAGTCAGATCCAAATATTCCAAAGACATTTAAAAATTAGAAACATTTCTAAGAAGTTATTTGTGTCCTGATAGAGCAGCTTCCAGGAAATGCAGCTTCAGGGAGTCACATTCCCCAAATCAGGAGAGTAGAAATACACGTTTAAGATGAAGTGTGTGCAGAGGAGGCAATGTGAGTCAGACATAATTACAAAACCCTGAGGACTGGGTCCAAGAAAGCAAAGCGAGGGGTATTTAAATTAAAGAACAAAGGCAAACACTACGAATCAGCACTTGGTTTGTGTTAAAACTGTCCACTCTCCTGTTGAAGAGTGGCAGCTCCTCAAAAGATGGACACCCTTTCATTTGGGCTCACTGATTTCTTATCTTGGTTAATGTGAATTTTCCCTTATGTGAAGGGACCCTTTCTAGGGGAGAAGTAAGCAGACTTCAGCCTGCCTCTGGTCTGAACGTACAAAGCAAGAGTTGTATGTTTTTCTTCTCCCTGTTGTTGCCATTTCTTTAAACTAAAATCCTGTTTTACCTGATTATCCAACACCTTCCCATAAAAAAAATTATGGTTGTCTCCTCTGGTGTGGTAAATCAGCAGAAGCCTATTTACAAACAAATTCCCCTTCTTCCTTCACCCCAGGAGTGATGTTTCTATATGCTGTTGTGGCTGTTGTTGTTTTGCTTTTTTTGGCTACCACCCGCAGTCTCAAGGGTGCTTAGGGAGCAAGGGGCTTCATCAGGCTTAGCCCTGGCAGCAGCGACCGGGCACAGGGGTTTGGTGCTGCGTGCGCCGAGCTGGGTTTGGGCCACCTGAGACTCTGTAGATGCAGCCTCCTGGCGCCGTTGGCCAACATCTTGGGTGGGAGTCTTCAGGCTTTCGTTCCACATAAATGTATTGATAGGATTGAAGAGAATAGGAAGAAATATGTGTATGTAGAGCCCTGGAGATGGGTCACTGTACTCTCCCAGGGGCTGAGAGGTGACTCTAATCATGGAGGTGACACCTTTGTTGTCACATCCCCCTTTCAAGAGGATCAGGAGCTCTTGTGCCCTGACTGCCATGCTGCAGAGTGCAGCATGCACTCAAGATTCAGGAGAAGGTTTATTTAATCAAAGGCTTTTGAAACGACAAATGCAGTTCTGTTTGATAAACTGAACCAGCAGCCTCCTTTCAAAAAACATAATGACGTACTCACAAAAAGCACTCTTTTTATCATGGTCTGGCAGAGCCTTTTGGTTTGTGCTTTCAAAGCTTTCTATGCAGCCATGAAAGATTTTGTGTTTTAGAAGTCTGTGGTCTTTCATAATTGGTTGGACATTCATTACAGTTGGACTCTTATGGTCTTGAAAGTCCTTTCCAACCATCATGATTCTATGATTCTCTGAATCATGACTCTTATTTGCACTAGTTGCTCTAGGGAGCCTCTCTATAGGACTTACTGTAGCAAGGTGACTATAGCTAATGCAGGAATCTGCAGGCATTCTTATTTTTTATGCACATTAACTACACTATACTGTGATATTTTGCAATATATGTTCAAGCATTATTGGAAATGCTTCAGTCAAATGTTCTGTGATAACATGTTGTTAAAGGAAATCTGATTCATGGGTCTCTTCTGAGGATGCTGTTTCACAATCAGGTTAGGCTCAAAGGGGCTGCCTCTGCTTCCTCTTTCCTTTCCCAGCCCGGGCAGGCTGTCTGTGGGTCACGGATGGCTTCTCTCTTGCGCTGGGGCTGGTGAAGGTGCAGGCAGGGTGTCTTCTGGGGGCCTGAAGTTAGTTTTGGGGAGGTTTGATTCATCTTGTTCCCCAGCTTTTTGAAGCCCCCGTCTCACATCGCATTTGAAACTGAATCTCCTGTAAATTAGGAATATTTTCTGGTTAATTGGTTTTGGGTTAGATCCATCCGTCTCATTTCTGATCCGCCTCACAGCAGGGGCTAGGAGGCTCCTTGGTCGACATCCATCCTTCTTTTAGAAAACACGACAGCAGGATGCGCGTTGCTGGACTTGCTGTCCCCACCTGAGCTGGTCTCATGAGATGACCCTTGGGGTCTTGCACGTGGTGCTGGCGCTGTCAGTGAGTCACCGACGTGGCCGTTGCTGCCATCAGCTCTATTTGTATGGAAGCGGGAGGTGTGTGGTGGCTGCAGCAGCATTATGGGCAGATTGTTCTCATTTATGCCTATAAATGAATAATAACTTGAGCTGAAAAATCACAAGGCAGTGGTGGTTTTGTACTCGGATGAGTTGCGTCATGTAAGCAGTGCAATCCCTGCTTTCTGAGTGAAATTCTCCTTAGAGGGAAGCTTTCACAGAGCTCACATTCAGGCGGAATTAACCGTCATGAGTGGCCAGCTCCAGGACTCGGACTCGGAGGTGTCATTTATGGGACTCTAATGAAAGAGCGTCAGTTTTAAGAATTGAGGAGGGCCCCAGCCCTTGTATTTGCATGTGGCAGTTTTGTGTACATGCAGAATATTCTCAAAGCATGTGCGCAGTCTGAACTCACTGCTTATTCCTTGAAAAGACACCTACAGTTTGTGCTGCGTGTTCAGGACAGCCGTGGAGCAACTGGAATCGATTTTTCTGCACAACAGCAGCGTCCAGCTGCCAAGACACCTTTGCAAACTGCGATCTTGCTGTGTGGGCCTGTGTCTTAAGGTGCTTTTACCCTTCAGTGATGGGTTCCAACTGCAGAATTTGGGTATGATTTGAATTGAAGCCTCCTTTCAATTCAGTACATTTTAATATCTGGATCAGGCCCACCCTCAGTGTTACTGATCTCTGCTCTGACCAGGCCTGGGGAGCTTCACGATCAATCGTTATGGACTGCTCTGAACACGGGGACGGCTAAGGGTATCTCTGCCCTCAGACTGTGTGAGTACTACATGGTAGGGGCTTTGCCTGGAGTAAGGAATTAGAAGCTGTTTTCAGAGTGAGAATACCATTCCAGGTGCCTTTTCTGAACCAGCAGTTACAAGATTGCACTGTGAATTGATAAAGTTAGGGTCAAAAATCCCAGTAGCCCAGGGAGCACAAGCAAAAGTCCAAATGTGTGTTATAATCATCAGAGCTGCACATTCGGGAGAGGAATTAAAATTCCTGAATTTATTAGCTATTGGCCAAAGACACAGCCTCTGTGGGAGGCAGAGATACATGAGTTCCCTCTTTTATACAGCACAAGTAATATCCATATGCAGAGCTTTCCCTACAGCATGTAAATCTGGAACCTAACAAAGCCCCCACTACAATATAATACTGATTTCTGTTGTTACTAAAATGAGATGACTTTGGTGGATAGTTTAGTCATAAGCTTGATGGTTGAACCCCCATAAGGTGACTTATCGGTCTGATTTCCTGACTCGTGAAGACTTTTACCTGGCACAGGGGAAGAACTTGGAGCCTGCATTCTAAAAGGGAAACGGTGTTCTTGCTGCCTTATAGTTGAGCAGAGCTGTTTTCTTTCACCAGATTTAATGAAAGAGGAGCCAGCAGGAGAACTTTCAAGAAGCCACTAGCCATTTCTTGTTTTGTCATCATCTCTTTCAACCTATCCAAACTCTTTGTTTTCAGAGAAGTTTCCATGTTAGGCAGATTGGCTCCAGCACTTACAACTCTAATTACAGCCTAAAGGGTTAGGAGGATCTTTGAAGTGAAGTGTCTGCTGCCAGTGCGGGCAGATCTAGTTGCTGATAGAGCTGCATATAGAATAGCAAGAGGAGGAGATGCATTCCTGCCATAGATCCAGAGCTGAGAACTGGGAAAATTATTGTAAGTGGGAGAAAAAAAATGTTATATTTGAGTGGTTTACTGAGTGTGCTGGAGGCTCTCTGTAGTCCTTCAGTCCTGGCTCCTGAAAAATCTGGAAGGCAGAGAAAGCTGTTGCCAGTCTCAGCTTTCACATGATTTCTTACTAAATCAAGTATCAAAGAGGAGTAAGTAGCTGCTTCTGCTGTTACCTCTCACACCTGCTTGCTGTTGCTTCATAGTTTTTTCTTATATTCTTCACAAATTCCAGGAATTCCTCAGCCCATCTTGGTGCGGTTGTTCTGCTGGCCCTGGGCAGGTTCATGGCACGCAGCTGGCCACAGGCCGGCACCGCACGCTTGGCTTGTAGCCGCGGGGAGATTAGGATCACAGGTATCTTCTGTCTCGCCCTGGCTCCCAGGAATGTTCGTGTTCCACCTGAAAGGCATCTGACCCTTCACCAAGCACTCTGTCAAGAGCGCAATCTGCCTCATCTATCTGGTGGCTGCTTCCTGTGCCTACCCAGGACGCTGCAAAACCAAAGGCTGTCCCACCCCATGACCCATCTAGGGCTTGCAGGGAGTGTGGGTGTAAAGGCTGCTTTGTGTTGGTCAAGATGCCTTCAGCCCAAGGCCGAAGTATGTTTGGGCCGAAGGTTCCTGTGTGTTTCTCCTCTAACTGTAGCAAGTGATCTGGTAATAAACATTTCTCCATACAAGACCTTACCTTGCTCTCATCCAGGGACTTCACTGTCCGAGGCCTTTTCTGTATTTGGGTAGAGGCTGCCTAGAAATCCCAAGCTTCATAAGCACAGGGCAAGGATGTGAAGATGTCATTCACTGCTGAGCTGATGAATGGGGAAAGAGGGGGAGGATTTTGTGTCACTTCAGCTAAAATGATGCAATTTACTCTTTAAAGGGCAGGACAGTGACACCCATCCAGGCTGACATGCCACTAAAACTAGGTGAACTCATACCTGTCAAGAAAGTAGCAATTGGCTTAACGTTTTGCAAACATTTCTACCAAAGCACTCCCACCTTTTCCCTGTATATCCACCCGAGTTCCAATGAAAGCTGCTTTTAAACCTATCTGAAGTTAACAGTGTTGAGCTTGTGCGTGTGGACAAGCTGGCGACTGAGTTCCTGATACTTCACACTGTCATTTACAAAACACAAAGTGCATGCAGGGAGTTGCCTAATCGAGATGGCAGTGACTTGCGCCCACGCTGGGTTCATCTAGATGACCGGATGGTTTGCAGAGCAGTAGCAGGTAGGGCCACGGGAGACTGGCCAGTCCTGTGCTGGTAGTGATGCAATGGGCAACGAGTTACCAAGCTGCGCTGTTCAGTAAATCACTTCTGACTTCCTTTAAGGAGCTGGTGATGCCAAGAATACAGTTGGTTGATCAGGAAGATATTAGAAATATTCATATTCAGAACATTCACTTCCTTTTGAACATTCAGTTATGTTTTTCACCCAGCAGATATATGGACCTGATCAGGATTTCTGTTATGTGTAGTATCACTTNGCAGGTAGGGCCACAGGAGACTGGCCAGTCCTGTGCTGGTAGTGATGCAATGGGCAACGAGTTACCAAGCTGTGCTGTTCAGTAAATCACTTCTGACTTCCTTTAAGGAGCTGGTGATACCAAGAATACAGTAGGTTAATCAGGAAGATATTAGAAATATTCATATTCAGAACATTCACTTCCTTTTGAACATTCAGTTATGTTTTTCACCCAGGCATATGGACCTGATCAGGACCTGATCAGGAGTTCTGTTATGTGTTGTATCACTTGTCTGTCAATCAGACCCTCTGCAGACTTTGCTAAATTCCTATGCTTATCCAGATTATTCAATATACTGTTGTGGATTTTTCTCCATAGCCTCTAATTTGGAGGCTTTATTTCTAATTACTGCAAAACCTCGCTGGTTAGTAGCTTTGTTGGATGACCTAGTATGGACAATTTTGTCTGTAGGTCAGTCTTGCCTTTATATCTTGCTAAAGAATAGCACCGTGAACATGCTAATGTTGGTTAAAAACAGAACAAAAATACCCGCAGAGCTTCTGTTAGTCTGTGCTAATGGTCCTGCTGACCTACTGTGTGGCCAGAGGGCCCAGGAGCTGCAGCTTCCACGACAGCCCTGCCCGGTGGGGCCTGCACTTACCGTCCAGCATTGCAGCCGGCCCCAGCTCTTACCTCAACCACTTCAGTGCCAACGTAGTTGGGGTTTCCTCACGTAGGCAAGGCTTGGCAAGCATCCTGTTCTGCCAGGGAAAAAGCAGACAAATGGGTGTTCTGCATCAGCCCAGAAATCCACCTGTCACATTGTCTTATCTTGAACTTGGGTCATTAACAGTGGCTTAGGGAGAAAAGTAAGAAATAGAGTAAATACAAGGTAATATGCTGCTTCTGGCAGTCTGCAGCTGTGTTAGTTTTCTATAGAGTGGTCCTTTGAAGCGTTTTCTGCAGCTGAAATCTATCCTACAGCTCTCTAAAATTACTTTGAAAGTTTGGAAGATCTTGCAGCAGATAGTTCAGTTCTGAAAGCTGAAGTCCAGTGCTGTGGTGGAGAAAGGTACCCAGATTATAGGCTAGTAAATGGCAGTTGCGAAGATGGTCTCAGCTGGGTGGAGTGTGGCAGCTGCAGAGGACACTGTCCCTACTGACCCTTCTGCACCAAAGAAAATGTGACAAAAAAAAATAGATGGGCTTGGTCTTCACTCAGAGTTCACAATTTACACAGTAATATAAACGTGCCAAGAAGAGGTTAACTGAAGCAGAATGTGTTTCAGCTGCTCCCATAAACTCCCATAGCAGGCTTTTATTCCCTGTAGCACTCCTATTGTCATGTAACTTCTGACCATTTGTTTCCCCCAAAGAACAGTGATTCTTAAAGATACTTAAGAGCAGGATATAGCCAGAAGGTCTTCTAGAGCTCAGGCATGAGGATCATGGATTTCAGCGCTGGTGCATTGTCATATTCTACTGCAGGGGAGAAGCAGGTTTTACAGGATGAAGTTTCCCTAGGGTCATGTTTCAGCCTGAGGGAAACCCAAATAGGAACTAAGAGTCTTCCTCAAATCCATCATCTCAGTTTCAAGTGTGACATGCACTTCTCTGGTCTGTCGTCTTCAGCATAAACTCAAGTCTGTCGGTGCAATGAGTTAATATTTATTTTTATCATAATACTAATTCCTCCTTCTCCCCAAGCAGTCCTGCACAGTTTTGCAGAACAAAACCCTCAAAAGCAGGTCTCTGAAGAGAATCAAAAGCCCTTGAGCTTTTCTGCTCCCTGGGCCTTCAGGCAAGTATTTGTGTTCCCATTCACAGAATAAAACAATAGTTTCATTTTCAGCTTCTTTGTCTCCAGCCCTGTTGCTCTTGCACTGAACAAAAGTTACCTATAGGAACAGGATGAGTAAGAGCAAATACCACCAATGTGAGAGATGTTAGTCACACCACCTAGTGAAGATGCTCCGGAATCAAAACTGAGGAGTGTGTAGGAATTTGCAGAGCAGAATCACACATGTACCAAAATCCTTTTGTTTCACACCACTTGCTGAGGACACCCCACCTGAGACCATGGCCTTGTTGTTAGATTTGCTTGGAGCCTGAGCTCCAGCAGTAAACACATTCTCAGCATAAAATAGTTGCCATGAAGCTTCCTTGAACCTACTTCTGAATTTTAATTTTCAGTCTTGCCTGTCTGAAAGCTTTAGTTTAAACCCTCTAACTTTTGCTTTTATTGAAGCAGCCCTCTTTTGAATGTCATGGTTTACCACTCGGTCAGGGGAAATCCACAGCGCTGGCAGCCTTTATCAGATTGATCAATGAGGTCAATTGATATTTGAATATCACTATATGATGTCTACAAAGGAATGGAAAAAAGTATGCTGCATGGCAACTGAAGGAGTTGTATCTGTCCTAAAAGCCAGGTTGAATATAGAGAAAATAAAAAAAAAAAAAAAAAGAAAGAAGAAATAAAATGCTGATAGATAACTTTTGTGAGAGTCAGAAACCATTGCATTTCTGGAGTTCTCTTACCAATTTTATTTAAAACTTCTGTTTAAAAATGCAGCGATAAAATAAATCACTTCCATGGCACAACAACCACGTGAATTTCCCGGGATGATGCGAATGCTTTATTTTATAGGTCTCGTCTTTTGCATATAGTTTGTGGCTACGTGTGCTTGTCCTTTCTAGCTGGAAACAGAAGGATAAATCTCAGCATGGCTATCTTAACAACCCTCATTATATATATATATATATTTATTTATATTTTTAGAAGTAGTGAATTTCCTTTGTTGGCTGGTAAACTTGAGTGCCTATCAAGACCTCAACTTAGCAGGTCAAAGCCGGTCTGAGGCAAGTGCAGTAAAGGATTATTTCCTTTTGTCCTCTTTGCAAAGTTCTCATGTGCAATATGCTTTGTTTAGCAAATGAAAGATGCAGATATGCTGGATCTGCCAGGCTCTCGGAAACCTTGCTTTTGGACAGATAAATTTCTAGGAAGAATACTGATATTTGATGGTGAAGCTGGATCTCTGAGCTATTTGCAAATACTCTTAATCTCAAGTGAGCAAACAACATAGAGAAATTACGTGTCAGTCCCCAGTATTTTCAGAGCAGGCTTTTAAGCTGCAAGTTGGCTTCTCAGTTATACACAGGTAGTTTACGAGGAAATGTTTATCAATTAGATGGTCTGGATGGCAATCTACTAAAATGTGGTTTGCATAGAAAGGCCAATGAAATCTCCACCCATTCAGAAATTTTCCAGTAAAATTTATGAGAGATTCATGCCTCATAATAGTAATACCATTTAGCAGTTATATTGGTAGCAAATTCGATGTATAAATTATTCACCTCCTTTCAGCTAATTCATTACTGGGCTGAGCTAAATATATCTTTATTGCCAAACATAAATGGTGCAGCTGCAGGGTTAAGCGACTGAAATCACAGATGGGCTCAATTGGCTTGCAAATATGGGTGGGTGACAAATATTTACACAGCTACTCAGCAGATTATTTTGGGTTATGGCAAGGACCTCTGTGCAGCATCTAGTGTCTAAAGCTAACTCAGGTTTGTGGGCAGAACTGCAAGATTTTGGTATAGATACCTAGCAGAGATGAGAAGCAGCTCTTGGCTTTTAGTCCTTTATTCATTTTTTTTAATATCTGTAAGTGGCTTAATTAATTTGCCTCTCCATTAACAACTATGTTCCTATAATGTAGGTCAGCTAATTAAGAGATATAAAAATATTTCTCCAAAAGGTCATTTGTTTTGGGAACAATGTATATGGGACAATTCCTTATATGTGAATAAATCGGATCATTTCAAAGATCAGATCATAGGGGAAAAAAAAGCAAAATATTATAAATAGTAACTTTGGAGCTGGAATATATTTTTGAGAAAGGTCTTTCTGGTCAGCAGAACTCCTAAACTAACTTGGCAAATCCATCTGACTTGACGCTGCAGCAGAAGCAGTTGCTGTGTCTTCAGTGAGGGGCACTACCTTCCACATGAGAGGGGATGTATGCCTAGATCTCTTATTTCTATCTGATCACTGAGTTAACTGGAATTCATTTGCAGCCATGACATGTACTTTAGGAACAGTCATAATTTTTCCGAGGCATTGCTCTTTCATTTGAAGAAAAAAAAAAAGGAATATGGTTCAGAGAAATCGGAAATGTTTTCTAAATAAAGTAATAAATATCAAGTTCCATTCAAGCAAAGGTTCTTACGTCCAGAATGGACTTTTAATCCACTTTAGAAGGCAAAGTACAGTGACTAATTGCTTAAGTTTCATGTGAGCTGTTGCACCATCTCAGCTGAGAATACTTTTCTACTGGGAAAAGTGCTTCTAGCACTGAGAGAAATACAAAAAAAAAAAAAAGGCAGGCTCTTAAAAGCAATTAGGTAGGTGGAATGGAAGTTTCCTCTATGCAGCAGCTGACGTGTTGCCATTCTTTTTTTTTTTGATGCCATAGCCCAGAGGTAGTTTTGAGATTTTAAGTGTAGACTATCCGTAACATTTTGTAGTAGCCATTTCTAGTCCAAAACTGGATGTGCTAAATGTTGATTCCAGTTCCACTGGGACAGTAAGATTTTTGCCATTCTTCTGCGTATAAAGGAGATTGCTATTCAAAATAATTATGATCTTGTTATATTTTATTTGTGTTCAGAAACAGAAACTTAGAAACACTTAAGACTAGCCAAAGTTGTGGACCAAGATGCTTAAGGTCTTTACAACTGTGACTATATTTTTCACAACGGTGAATTTTTCACTCTTGCTTTTATTTTTCTAAGTCTGTCCAGTTGTTGGTGCTCATTCTAAACATCTAGTTCTGTCACATTGCATCTGTTTCCACTCAGTCCTTTTTCTTGCTTTTAAAGCCTTAGGTTTTTAAGCCAGTAATTTGTGCTTAAATAGATCTCTATCTAAAATAGGTAGATTTAAAAGAAGTAATGTTTATTTTATTCTTAGTAACTTAATTCCAGTATTTTGTTCTTGTAAGCACAGATTTGGTATTCTGCTGTTTCAGCTTTTGAAAATGTAAGAACCTTTAAACCATGGCTGTTTACTTCATGCCTATATCAACTTTCCATCTTCCAAATTGAATTTTTACGAGACACCTATGGAACATCCATCCAGGAATGCCTCATATGCTGCCTGCCTATCAGTCATGGGAACAGATTTTCAGCATCATAATTTTGATGCATCAGTGGTGATTTTTTTCCCTTTTTTTTTCTTTTTTTTTTCTTCCCCTCAGTAGCAAATTCACTATCTTGATTCTGTTTCATGGCTCCAGTTGCACTTTGGGAGAAGACTCCTTATCAGGGCAGTAGCTGTAGTTGCAAATCCTGGTAATACAAAAACAGTATCTGTGAACGGAAGGGAGCCAATGAGCTCATCAGAAAATAAACGCAGTTATGGGGGCAAAGAGCCAGGGTTAGGATTAGGTCCTGAATGTATCTGTGCATCTGAGCAGGATGCACAAATATGAACTGTATGAGCAAAAAACTGTTGAAATTTAACCATGACAGATATTAACTGGTTGTGATTGTCTCTAGATATAAGTGCTGCTCATTACTTTGTTATGTCTTTTTTTTTTTTTTAAGATAGGAAATAACACTTGCAGGGAAAGTATCCAACAGGGCCCTTACCAGAATTACTGTGATGCAGGCCTGCAAAATGACGTGACAAACCTGCTGGCACCTGACACCTGGCGAGTTACTGAGTTCCATTTCCTTTTGGACCACAGCAAGACGAACTTTTGTTCCTAATAAAGAAGCAAGGAGGAAGAGTAACTAACATATAAAGGGCCTGGCTGTCCCTTCTTTACGGCTGCTGTGGTGTGGACCTTTCTGATGGCTTGTTCTCAGTTTCCAGAAGAAACTGTTTCATATAAATGCCCATTGACAAAGCTGTCAGTTCCAACAAAGTGGCACAGTGCAGGGGAAAGACGTGTTAAGGTTAATTTATACTTGGTTAACAACATCCCTGGTTGCTATTTGCACAGGCCCAAGCAATATAAATAGCTCTGTTTAGTCTAAATGTCAGCTTGGGTAGTGACGGGTGCGTAAGGGCACGACTAGAAGAGGGTACTAGTTTTCCTATCACTTTCTCCCTTTTTATCCCTATCGTTCTGGCACCGCAGTGCCTCTGAGGAGTGATGTCAGGAGGAAGCTGTTGAGCATCTGCAGCCTGGCTCCATGTGTGAACTGTTAGTAGTGCTGCGGGACTGTTGGGTGTCATGGTTGACCAAGGAAGAATAATGTTTGCACAAGAGGAAATGGATGTGAAATTGTATGTCTGGGAAAATGTAGACTGGGTATAGTGAAGGTCATCGTGTTTACTGAGAAACCCAGATCAATAAGTAAAAGAAATTTGAACTACTTCATTCATTTTAACTACTCTCCATAGTGAGAAGTTTCCTGTGGTGGAGGAACACCCGACAGTGACACCAGCAGCCTGTGTGTGATCGCTCCTTGCCATGACCACATCCTCACATCCTTATTCTGCCAAGTTACGATATTAGTAAAGGCCCTGCCATGCAGAAGTTACGATATTAGTAAAGGCTCTGCCATACAGAGAGCTTTGACAGGTTATTGGTGGCTTAACTTTCTTCTAAGACACATATTGAACTCCCTGCATACATGAACAGCTGGGCTTGCTCTTCTGAGCAGCATTTCAGGTCCATGTCCGCTGGGCAGACTCCTTGTTTTTGCACCAGGACAGCTATTGAGTCAGGTGTTTTTGGACCACATTGCTCCATCTTTGGAACTCTCCCAATCTGACGATTCTCCATATTTTGTGTGGGAGAAGGAGCAAGTATTGTATGTGCTTTCTGGTAAAATAAAGGATTGCTGGGCATAAGAATACCTACACATAGGCCGTTAGGGTTTTCTTAGACTCCATGGAAACCTTCAGGTCAGATGCCTAATCCTTTATCATCACTGTGGAGGTGACTTCTTTACTTGGGAATGATCCTGGCTGGAAGCTATCCTGCCTGTGAACTTCAGCCAATTCAGTACTCGGTTGTCCAGCTTCTTGGATGCCATCCAAAACTCATTCTTGTGGAATTCCTCTGAAAAGAGGGAGGAGTGGAATAGGGACATCTCTTCCTCTTACCCTACACATACTGATTGCACCTGTCTTTTCTCTGTTTGAGTCACTGAGGGGAGTATTTGGATCTTACCTGGAGTGACCATACTGAATGCAGAGCCAAGGCCGACAGAATGCGTGAACAAACCTTTTGCTTTTTGCTCTTCAGTGATTTCAGAGAGAACTACACTTAAAACTTTGCCAACAGTAAAGGCCCACAGCTTTGATCTGTACTGGTGCTTGCCCGTTCCTCTTAGCTGCTAGGCAGACTGTAGATTGGCTGCATTTGACCTGATTTCTTATATATGGTTCAGTGTCCTTTCCATCTAAAATAATGTGTGTTGGCATTCTTTATGAGCTTTGTTTAAATGTCAATGTAAAGAGGACTGAGGATACAACTGGCCACCAGAAGTGCCTTCTAACATAGTCATGTTTTCTGAGGCCATGCAAGTAGAAGAAGGAAGCTGGAGGAATTGCTTTAGCTGTTTAATTCTTTGACTGCATCTTTACCAGGGCAGTTCTTAGTTCTCTTACTGCATAGATTTATATTTCTGGCAGTACTGAGCTGTGATGCTGGAGATAGAACCAAGAAGTAAGAGCACCAGAAGGACCAAGAAGTAAGAGCTTCAGAAGAACAGTGTCATAGGCAGGCAAAATAGCATCTCGAGACTGTGGCACAAGTACAGATAAACAGATTAGACCTTGCAGTACTCTTGGACGGCGCTGAGAATCAGTGGCAGCCTTGGGAGTAGGATTTGCACCCATGGTCTCCTGGCAGAGTACTTGGGGAAGAGCAGGAGTGTTAAGCATGTGCCTCCCTTGTTCCAAGTAGGAAAACCCAGAGGTGCTTAGCCCTGGCCACTAAGAAACAAGTAAAAACAGCTCTAAAGCATGAGGATTTGTTTTTCTTTTTTTTTGACAAAATGCTACATGTTTGTAAGTTCTGGAAAAATGGTCAAATTTACATTTTTCCTTGTGAACACAATTTGTGGTCGAAAAAAGAGTATAAATCTAGGGAGGGGAGAGAGGGAAAAAAAAAAAAAAAAGAAGGATTAAAGCCCTGTAGNAAAAAAAAAAAAAAAGAAAAACAAAGGATTAAAGCCCTGTAACCAGAAGCTGATAAATAATCTCATCATGATTCTGTTCCTGCTTCAGTGTCACTGAAACCGAGATGCTGAACTGGTTAACAACACCTTTATAAGGTGCGGAAGGGTTAGTTAGGTTTTTTTGTAACACTTAAGAAAAGCTAAAGTATTTACTGTTAGTATTAGTCTACATATGAGATTAAGTTAAATAATATCAAATCTTGTTATTTCATAACTAAAATAAGAGTATCTTAGGAGTCCCCACAGAACTTCCCTTAACAAAACATTCTGTATGTATGAAGCTAGGTTTTAATGTCCTGAATGGACATTTTTTTCCAAAAAAATTAGAATTAGTAAATCGATAATGCAATTGAAATTCTTATGATGAGGATTCAAGAGCTGGTACTCAGTATTAAACTTTGAGTCAAAAAAGATTTAAATATTAAAATAGTGCATTCTTGCTTCATCTTTCTTAGAAATGTGGATATCAAAATACTCTAAAGGCCGCTCTTCCCCTTACTGGATTATTTACAGTGGTGTTTTTGAAAGATAACCACACTACTCTTTGTCTATGATAAGATTACTAGGAAACCTGTGGAGTAATAACTTGCTTTTCGTGTATGACTGTTAGCCAGCTGTTGCATTGGGCCCACAGTTGATCATGGTGCAGTCTAATCTGTAGCACAATAAATAGCATATGGAGGACCTGTGTCTTTTCTGCAGATAAATGAGCATTTATTGCACTAGTAAGTAAAAAGTTTCTCTTGTGATGACACCTGCTGAGCGATGTGTTTTTAAACCATGCAGCGGTTTTGCAGATAGGGGCTCTGTGAGTATTACACCAACCTCCGGAGGTCCCAGCTGCAGAGGAGAGCTCCCTCTGCTTGCTACATAACCTGGCAACACCCACTGTCTTACCTTAGGCCTCTGGGATCTGGAAAAGAGAAAGACTAAAGAGAAATTGAGGTATTCTTAAATTTAGGTTAGAATTGATATTAAAGATATTTTTTTCAAAACTTTTAAGTGATGGGACAGCTGCTTAAAACTCAATGCTAGATCTTTTCTCCAATTCAGTAATCGTGTAAATACAGTTCTGGTTATACCAAGGGAGTCGAGAATTGAATCATGCTTTGGCTCTAAAGTCTGCTAAAAATTAAAATGTTTCTACCTGTCACTGAATAACCTATAGCTGTGTGTACAGCTGGAGTGTATGCCTGGTCTCTAGGCCACATTGTTGTGCACATGCAAATATGGTATTTGCATAGAAAATTATACCTCCCTGTGTCTGTAGTATTGTGTGAATTATTTGTGATTAATTAGAAAATTGAACAATCATTTTTTCTCTACTGAAACTGATAGCCAGAATGATGAATCTAATTTGAACTACTTAGTCTGAAGCAAGTGGTGACCACTGTCAAAGTTGTCCAACCTGCCCCTGGAGTTTGTCATTGACCTTGATAACTGCTGGTATCCTGTATTTGATAAGATTTGTTAGTTCAGTTGAGTAGCCCTCCTTTTATTTGTGAAGTGAAAATTGTTGACTCCAGAAACTGTGTGTTGTCCATATGATTTCTTCTCAGCATTGCAAATAGTGATGATACTAGAACAACTGCAATCTGCTATCCCTCTTGCAGCTAGATTGTGCAGTAAGTGCAATAACTGTTAAAAGAAAACAGAGCTTTAAGCAGAAAAGATTTTGGTTTTGTCAGCTGTAAGTGCTCATGTTTATAAAACCTTTTTTTCTGGCAATTGGCCCCCTAGGCTATCTCCTGGGCAATTCTCATGAATGTGCATTAGAGTCTAGATATCTCACAGTGCGAAATCTAATACTCTGAGCACACCCAAAACATATGCTATTTTCCAGTTGAAAGGTCTGTGCAAATGCAGGGAAATGTGGGCAGAGCTTTTGTACTCTTTCGAGTCAAATGCTGCCAGACTTTGTGAGATCAGGCATAGATATGCAGAATCCCTCTGTGCTGGTGTCACCAGGGGCGATAGTTCTGGTTAGTGATGAAGGTGAATGTGTTTCCTCTGTTGGTACATTTTGCTTTCTCATTCACAATTCCCTTAGTTGAAAACTGATGTGGAGGTTAACTAAATGAAGCCAGTACTCCTATGGTGGGCTGGGAAACTCTAAAGATGTTGTCTTAAGCCATTATGGCGTGATGCCTATGAGATGCTAGTTATTTTATGATAAAACTGGAAACATTATGGGCCTGTTGAAGGTAAGGTCTAATTTTTTAATATTTCTCACATTTCTTGGAGCAGTATGTAAAGCAGTAACAATGCCCAGCTGGTTACAAGACTTTTAGGTGCCATATAAAAAATAGGCAACCAGACAGGAGCAGACCAAAGTTCCAGCAGGGGCAGCAAAAATAACTTCCTGGTCTTCATCTTTTTCCTTTAGAAGACAAACTTGGGATGCTTCACATGCTTCTGGCATTGGGTAGCAGAGAAGCTGCTTTCTGTGATACCTGTTGTCTTGGAAAGCTTTTCCCAAAATACCAGAAGCCTGCACTTCTGCCCAGAATCACAGCACTGGTTCCATAAGTCACCTCCCAAGCTCATCATGGTGTCTTTTGTCAGTAACACACTGGGTGAGCTCCTTCCCAGGAGAAAACCTAGGACTAATGGTGTCAACTGTATGTGTAAGGTGGCAGGTAGCTCCTGAGGTTGCCTTCAAGGAGCACCAAGTCCAAGATGGACTTTAGATGGTAAAAATTCCAGAAGGTGTAAGTAAAGGAATTGTGGGCTAGCATTAGAGGACCATCCAGATACAAGTTTGGTGCTTGCCATCAAGGATGTTCATGTGGTTTCATCTTTACTTGTAGTATATGGTAGAGAGATGTTGACAAATGCACGTGCTGGTGTTAATGCTTATAGTTGCCTGTTCTTTAAAGCAGAGATTTTGTGTTGTTTCTGACTGCTCATACAGCAGTTGCTCTAATGCTACTTGCAAGTGCCCTTATGCTGTTGTGGCTGCTCTTGATGTAGCTGTGTTTACAGACTCCTCGAGCATGGATCAGAAGGGCAGTACTAGGCATTTTTCCTTTTCTGTGTGGTAAAATTGCCCAAATGTCTGGAAAAGCAACCATGAAAACATTGATTCAGAAGAGTAACTGGTAAAAATAATACTTGCATCAGAGTACTGGGCAATTGTCATATTTTTTTCTTCTAATTTACTTTCATATTTTTAGACCATATTTTCTGGCACCATACTGTTGCCTGGTTTCACAATGTATTAAAGTCTAATCAGAAAATCTGCTTTTTTTTTTTCTTTTGTAAGAATACCTAGCCAAAATGAACCATAGCCATGGGAAATAAAATCCTTTTATTGACTATTGCTGGTTACTATTGGAAGAGGAAACTTTGTGTGTGTGTGTACTTTCTGCAGCAGTTTGTAAACACTATAACTCTCCATCTTTCTTCTCTTTTAGCCACATAATCAATGAGCTGATAGAAACAGAACGAGTTTATGTAGAAGAACTTCAAAGTATAATAGAGGTAAGACGAACACTTCTGTAAAAACTTCTGGTGTTTAACATCTAACTCACCACTTTGTTGCAGGAGCTTTCTGTTAGCAAGATAGCTCAAGCCTGGAGATGGAAAGTAAGCAGGCGGTTTTGAACATCTTGCCTCAGAGTTTAGAGGAAGAGGCTCCTTCTCTGACCCCGGGTCACAGAACGATAAAGTTCACACGGAGCAGAGGAATAGCTGACAATGTGCCCTTTCAAAATATCATCAGTAAGGTTCAGATTTTCATGGGATTTCCATAGATTTTTATGAATGTAGATTCAGAAAATGATTGAGAAGAGGGAAGGCCTTGTTCCTCCCTTGGTTATGGTCCCTGTGAATATAACCCCTGAGCTTTCAAAACTCTTGCGATATCAGCTCACTGTGAGTGTGCAGAGCTCGAGGACTTCCGTCTGTGGGGAGACAAGTGTTGAGGAAGGATTGGTCATGCTGGTATTTGGGTAGGGTTTGAAGGGCTGGGTAGTTTCTTTTTACACCCATGTGGTTGCTTCACTACTGGACTCAGTCTGCGAGAGCTGACAGATCTCACTGTTGATGTATTACTCTGACCTTTAAAATCTGAATTCAGAATCTTCTTCTCTCAACATTTGTGTTAAGGAAACATAACCCAGTTTCTACCAGAAGCAACTAAATAATCAAACCAGATACCANCTGAAACTGATAGCCAGAATGATGAATCTAATTTGAACTACTTAGTCTGAAGCAAGTGGTGACCACTGTCAAAGTTGTCCAACCTGCCCCTGGAGTTTGTCATTGACCTTGATAACTGCTGGTATCCTGTATTTGATAAGGTTGGTTAGTTCAGTTGAGTAGCCCTCCTTTTATTTGTGAAGTGAAAATTGTTGACTCCAGAAACTGTGTGTTGTCCATATGATTTCTTCTCAGCATTGCAAATAGTGATGATACTAGAACAACTGCAATCTGCTATCCCTCTTGCAGCTAGATTGTGCAGTAAGTGCAATAACTGTTAAAAGAAAACAGAGCTTTAAGCAGAAAAGATTTTGGTTTTGTCAGCTGTAAGTGCTCATGTTTATAAAACCTTTTTTTCTGGCAATTGGCCCCCTAGGCTATCTCCTGGGCAATTCTCATGAATGTGCATTAGAGTCTAGATATCTCACAGTGCGAAATCTAATACTCTGAGCACACCCAAAACATATGCTATTTTCCAGTTGAAAGGTCTGTGCAAATGCAGGGAAATGTGGGCAGAGCTTTTGTACTCTTTCAAGTCAAATGCTGCCAGACTTTGTGAGATCAGGCATAGATAGTGCTGCAGAATCCCTCTGTGCTGGTGTCACCAGGGGCGATAGTTCTGGTTAGTGATGAAGGTGAATGTGTTTCCTCTGTTGGTACATTTTGCTTTCTCATTCACAATTCCCTTAGTTGAAAACTGATGTGGAGGTTAACTAAATGAAGCCAGTACTCCTATGGTGGGCTGGGAAACTCTAAAGATGTTGTCTTAAGCCATTATGGCGTGATGCCTATGAGATGCTAGTTATTTTATGATAAAACTGGAAACATTATGGGCCTGTTGAAGGTAAGGTCTAATTTTTTAATATTTCTCACATTTCTTGGAGCAGTATGTAAAGCAGTAACAATGCCTAGCTGGTTACAAGACTTTTAGGTGCCATATAAAAAATAGGCAACCAGACAGGAGCAGACCAAAGTTCCAGCAGGGGCAGCAAAAATAACTTCCTGGTCTTCATCTTTTTCCTTTAGAAGACAAACTTGGGATGCTTCACATGCTTCTGGCATTGGGCAGCAGAGAAGCTGATACCTGTTGTCTTGGAAAGCTTTTCCCAAAATACCAGAAGCCTGCACTTCTGCCCAGAATCACAGCACTGGTTCCATAAGTCACCTCCCAAGCTCATCATGGTGTCTTTTGTCAGTAACACACTGGGTGAGCTCCTTCCCAGGAGAAAACCTAGGACTAATGGTGTCAACTGTATGTGTAAGGTGGCAGGTAGCTCCTGAGGTTGCCTTCAAGGAGCACCAAGTCCAAGATGGACTTTAGATGGTAAAAATTCCAGAAGGTGTAAGTAAAGGAATTGTGGGCTAGCATTAGAGGACCATCCAGATACAAGTTTGGTGCTTGCCATCAAGGATGTTCATGTGGTTTCATCTTTACTTGTAGTATATGGTAGAGAGATGTTGACAAATGCACGTGCTGGTGTTAATGCTTATAGTTGCCTGTTCTTTAAAGCAGAGATTTTGTGTTGTTTCTGACTGCTCATACAGCAGTTGCTCTAATGCTACTTGCAAGTGCCCTTATGCTGTTGTGGCTGCTCTTGATGTAGCTGTGTTTACAGACTCCTCGAGCATGGATCAGAAGGGCAGTACTAGGCATTTTTCCTTTTCTGTGTGGTAAAATTGCCCAAATGTCTGGAAAAGCAACCATGAAAACATTGATTCAGAAGAGTAACTGGTAAAAATAATACTTGCATCAGAGTACTGGGCAATTGTCATATTTTTTTCTTCTAATTTACTTTCATATTTTTAGACCATATTTTCTGGCACCATACTGTTGCCTGGTTTCACAATGTATTAAAGTCTAATGAGTAAATCTGCTTTTTTTTTTTTTTTTGTAAGAATACCTAGCCAAAATAAACCATAGCCAAGGGAAATAAAATCCTTTTATTGACTATTGCTGGTTACTATTGGAAGAGGAAACTTTGTGTGTGTGTGTGTGTACTTTCTGCAGCAGTTTGTAAACACTATAACTCTCCATCTTTCTTCTCTTTTAGCCACATAATCAATGAGCTGATAGAAACAGAACGAGTTTATGTAGAAGAACTTCAAAGTATAATAGAGGTAAGACGAACACTTCTGTAAAAACTTCTGGTGTTTAACATCTAACTCACCACTTTGTTGCAGGAGCTTTCTGTTAGCAAGATAGCTCAAGCCTGGAGATGGAAAGTAAGCAGGCGGTTTTGAACATCTTGCCTCAGAGTTTAGAGGAAGAGGCTCCTTCTCTGACCCCGGGTCACAGAACGATAAAGTTCACACGGAGCAGAGGAATAGCTGACAATGTGCCCTTTCAAAATATCATCAGTAAGGTTCAGATTTTCATGGGATTTCCATAGATTTTTATGAATGTAGATTCAGAAAATGATTGAGAAGAGGGAAGGCCTTGTTCCTCCCTTGGTTATGGTCCCTGTGAATATAACCCCTGAGCTTTCAAAACTCTTGCGATATCAGCTCACTGTGAGTGTGCAGAGCTCGAGGACTTCCGTCTGTGGGGAGACAAGTGTTGAGGAAGGATTGGTCATGCTGGTATTTGGGTAGGGTTTGAAGGGCTGGGTAGTTTCTTTTTACACCCATGTGGTTGCTTCACTACTGGACTCAGTCTGCGAGAGCTGACAGATCTCACTGTTGATGTATTACTCTGACCTTTAAAATCTGAATTCAGAATCTTCTTCTCTCAACATTTGTGTTAAGGAAACATAACCCAGTTTCTACCAGAAGCAACTAAATAATCAAACCAGATACCACAGCTCAACAAATAAATCCCGATAACCCTTCTGCAATGAAGCAGGGTAGCAGAAGGATTAAGTGTCTATCAAACTTAGCAGTTTCCATCCCTCCGTGTCCAAAATGGCTTTTGACTTCTAGGGACGTCATTTCATCTTTTGTTGATCCAGCAGTCTGTTCATTTGTGGTTAAAACTATTTGCACAGCTAACGGGATAAAAGCTCCGGGGAGAATTGGAATCACCAGAAATTCATGGGACCAACAACAAAGCTGGCGTAGGAGAAGCCTTTGTACACTAGCTCTGTTTGAGAACAAAAAGTACAGAGGCTTGGGGACCTTTCAGTGTCTCAAACGCCATATTTCTTCCCTGATAAAAATAACCTGATTTTGTTTTCCACTCTCCTCCACAGGGGTATGCCTCAGAAATGGATAACCCCAATTTAGTGCATCTGATCCCATCTGCACTTCAGAACAAGAAGGACGTCCTTTTTGGGAACCTCCCCGAAATCTACGAATTCCACAACAGGCACGTGCTAACCGTTGGCTCTCCCTCTTCTCTCCTGTGCTCCCGTCCCCTGCTCCCTTTACGTAGAATATTTGGTCGTACTTGCCCATACACAGGCATTCAACCTCATGTTGCCTGCATGCGTGCAGCCTATAAAACCCAGCTGTGGAGGATCCCCCCGGGAGCATCTATTTCATCTCTTTGTCTGTGAATGATTAAACTCTTTTGTGCGTTTGCTACTGATTTCCCCTGGCATCATTAATTTGGAATGTCCCTAGCGGCAAGTATTTTACTGCCTCCCCTGATATGCTGGTAAATGTCACAGGACTAAATACTGATGTTCCTTCTCTGGCAAAACTCCTCTGCAAGGAAGTTTTTCTAGTGTTCCTCTTTTTTGTCCTGTGTTTTTGCCCTTCTATCACCAGAAGATACTTCAGATCACACTTTTCATAAGGAATTTTGCGCTTCTGGTGATCATAAATGCTTTCAGAAACCTTGTCCACACTGCAAACATATCAGTAATTGTACAGCTGAGCTCAGAACTATAGAACACCAACAGTGGACAAGATTAAGCAAGACTATACCCCTGCTGAAACACAAAGCTTAGGGCAATTTCTGTTCTTTCTCTCTGAATTAAATTAATTAATTAAATTAAAACTGTCTGTAGCCAAGGTGAGAATCTAAAAATTCCTTTGGATAATGACTGCACGTGAAATATAACAAACAGTTGAACATAATAGGAAAAAAAAATGTAACTTTGCAAGTTTAAATTTTATACCAGAGTACTGTACTCGATACATGGCAGAAAAATCTCTTCTCATTTACCACTCATTATAAAAACTTGTATCTTCATTTGGAGAAGACATTCCCCTCCTTTTGGAAGCCTGGCCTTTCCCTAAATGCTTGGCGCATTGGCTGCCGCTCTCTGCAGATGCCTTTAGAGTTTACATCCTACGTTTTCACCCCTTGTTGATTAAGTGACTGCATCTAACAGAGCTTTTCTGTCTTTTCCAGCTGTTCTGAAAAATTCTTTGAACCAAAAAGTAGGCAGGTGTTAGGGCTACATGTTGGACATAAATCTCAGCAGCCGAAGGGATGAGATGCATCAGATGCTTGAGAGCAAATGGAAACATTCTAATACTGGAGATTCAGGCAATTGGCTGTGAACTACAACCCAGATTTCTAAAATAATGCATTTCTTTAGATGTCAGGATTGTTACCTTGCCCCCTATCCTCTTACAGCAGAAATATGGCTTTTAATCTAGATTTGCATGGAAGCTAGCGCACAGTGTAAATGTGACATTCCTTTATTGTTTGCTTTCCTTTCTCCCTCAGGATTTTCCTTAAGGAGATAGAAAATTGCATTGAAAATCCCGAGCTTCTTGCCCGGTGCTTTTTGAAAAGAGTAAGTAAATCCTGTTGTGGGTTTGTATGAATATCTATAGTCTTATCCTACAGTGCCTAGAGACTTTTACTCTGAGTATGGCTAGCACATCCCACCTCTTTTGCTTTTCCCTGCCCTGCACTGTTTTGGGGACCGAATCCCCTGCAGTTGGTCCAACAGAGCCACACACCTCCCTTGGGTGACAAAACCCCAGGATCTCCATGACCCCGTGAGGCTGATTCTTCTTCAAGCAGAAACCTCCTCACTCGTGTGATGTGGTAGGGGTTAGCAGCACTTCTACTGAGTGTGACCCAATTTTCTTGAACAGCAGAGCAAGCCCACTTCATTGGAAAGCCCCAAACCACCTAGCAGGGTGGTTTTGCTCATATGCCTTGGCTTTGTGTGGCTCCCAGGGTGCAAATCCTGCAACACTTTCCATGGGGAACCCCCAGCCCCTCACACTAAGGAGCTCTTAGCACTGCTTCCTGTAGCATAACAAAAGGTGCCTGTGCTTACAGCACTCGTGCAGACACCCTGCTAATAAGAAAAACCTGTTTTGGTGGGTTGCTGCTGTTCTCTGATGGAACAGCTAGAAAAAGACCCTCTGCTTAGAATGCGAAACTCCTGGAAGTGACTTGCCTCTGTTAGCTCTGATATAACAAGAATCCTCCTGCCTGCTCTGTATTGCTGGAGGTTGCGTTTCACTAAAGTAAGTCAAGGCGGCAGCCTCAGAGCAGCAGTCCCAGCTCACCCTTTCCTGCAGCCGCTCGCTCTTGCTCCGGGCTCACTCCTGCACCCCCGGCCCGCGCTGCTGCTGCCCCCTCACACCCCTCCACACTCGGCTGCTCAAGTCTTCGGTTTGGCTGCCGTCCCCACCGTTTCTAACTTCTCACCCTGAAGAGAGATCTGATTTGAAATATGATTTTTATTTCTCTACTTGCTGAGATTTATCAAGCTTGATATTAGGTGATGGGGCATTCATAGTCCCAAGACATGCTCCCCCCTTTTTTTTTTCCCAGATCATAAACTACTTGATAGTATATGTTTAAAACTAAATGGGAAAGCTCTTTGCTTTCTCTTCTAAGCAAAAACAAGTGACAATAGTTAGCTGGTTTAAATGTTTATGTTCAATACAGTGAATACTGCACGATTTAGAGGGGAGGGGAGAGAGTGGTCTATTAAAGATTTCAGCTTTATCAAAAAAGTAAATTGAAATTTTGCTTTGCTTTCCAAAGTAGTTTCTTTGTTGGAATGGTTGTCATCAGGCTTTTGTACTAAAAAAAATTAGTTGCTATCCTAACATCCAGGTGCAGAGCAAGAAAATGATGCAGTAAAAATTATTATGTAAAATTGGATAAACTGTCTTCAAAGAACTCAGGGATTTGGTATCCAAGAAGCATCAAATAACATAAATCTTCCAAATATTTCTTGATTTAGAGGCTTGAGAGAAAGGCTTGATACAGAATTAATCCTATAATAATGTAGAAAGTTCAAATGCCATCCTTAAATTTTGCAGGTTGTGTCTTTCTCTGTAAAAACAGCTGATGAGTCCAATTCTCACTATTCTACCAGTATGAACTCAGCAGCACTAAAGCAGGTTTTCAGTTAGCAATGAAAAGAAATTGGTCCCTTTGCCATCTTCATTAGCATGGGCCAGTCAAACAACCACAGTAGATCTGTGGAATTAGAAGCTAAATCATGCATTTGCCTTCCTGCTACTTCAAATCTCGCGCTAAGAAAGCGGCCGCCTCTCCCTGAGCTGTCTCTGCTCGCACAGTAGCACCTTTGATTCAAGGACTTTCCCTAACGCTCTCTTTGAAGCAGCAGCCACAGAACGTCCAGCGAGTTGCTGTTTCTGTTGGACTGCGTTTGGGAGGCACAAACAAAAGCCCGGTTGTGTGTTTATGCTCCCCGTGCTCGGGCAGCTTCCCGCCGAGCGGAGGCTCCTGCCTTGCCCCGTGAGTTACGGCTGCTTGCTTTGGCTCGGGGAGGAAACTCGCATTGTCGCCCGTCTGATCCTCCACGTCTGCCTCTTGGCACCGCTGGAGCCTTCCTGACCGGAGCGCCGCTGCTGCAACATCGTGGTGGGCCTGTGGTGAGCAACAGGCTCGTTTTTAACTTTGTGCTTTTTGGAGAGTTGGACCCCTCTGATGACACTAGTTGCTTTCAACCCGGACTCCAGTGCTGCCCTCAAGCACCCTGAGAGCTGCGGCAGGACATGCTGGTGCTGGCAGCATCCTCCATCTCCTGCCGCATCCCAACACCGCTGGAGCCATCAGGTCAGCTGCCACCATGGATCTGAATCCTCCTTCCTGGAGGATGGCAGGCTCAGCAAGAGGGATGCTCTGGGCTGGTCTGCCAAACGTGGGGCTGAGAAGAAAGCTTTAGCAAACCGAAGTAGGAATGTTCAGGAAGAAACAAAAGATGTGTTTAAATCACTGTTACATATTCATATTTCTAACTCTGGAAAAAGAAAATAATTTGTCAGGAATCAACAGTTGGAGCATTGGTTGTTCAGGGGAAAGGGAACATTCAGAAAATGATGCTACCTGCAAAAGACGGTAACAGCTGCCTGTGAGCCTGGGAGTTGCATTCAAAGGGCTACATTCCAATTTCAAGCAAAATATACTTGCAAATCAGCACCCAACAAAGATAACTGGAACTGTGCCTATGTGCCCTAGAAAACACACTGTGAGTGAATGTTTACAAAGATCCCAAGATAGGAGTCACCATGGAAAGGAAAAACATTGCAGGCAGAGATGAGCATGCTCTAAAAGTACAAGCAGGCACTCAGAACCTCTGAATATGAAAATGCAGAACACTATGATTGAGAATGGAATAATTAAATAATTAAGTATTTGTTGAGATTTCAGGATCTGATCCTAGTCTTTTCATGAATAATTCCCTATTCCTTTCACTATTACAAAAATAAAAGCAGGTTTTAAGGATGTTAACGGCTGTTTGAGCTGGTGTCACTATTTTCTGCATCAGTACCTTATGGTAGCATAGGGCTGTTCCACTGCACCAAGGGACTGATGAATATTTTACCTATCCTAGAGACTGAATAGGTACTTTTCTTTTACCCCTAATATTGTTTGGACTATCCCTGCCTCTGTCCTACCTGTCTAACCCTGTGAGTCTTCTGTGGGTGCGAATCAAATTGTAATGCTCGATTAACCCTCTGATGACTTTTAGTTTTGCAGGTTTTACCCCCTGCTAACTTCCTACCCCGGCAACATGCAGAAACAATCCTATCTGTGCGAGGGGAAACTCTGCACTTATTTTGAAATGGCAGCATTGTTGTTATCCCACTGAATCGCAACGGAGCCTTGTGCGTTGCATAACCCAGCGCAGCAGGGTGTTGCGTAGCACCACGCCGCTTCCACGCCTGGCTCGGCCGGGTGACACCAGCTCAGGGCTGGGGAGGACACCGATTTTGTGTGGAAACTCTACACAGAAGGAAATACTTTTCCTGCACCAAGAATATAGGCACTTGGCGCTGGCAGTACAGATGCGCGAAACAGCAAGCTTTTTTGAGCTTTATTCGTGCTACCTTTGATTTACTGCAGGCACATCCACAAGGAGAGGGGCAGCTGGGTTTCTGTGCCAACCTGCCTCATGGTTCCCTGAGTGAGAACCAGGCAGAAGAGCAGCCTGTTTGTCCCTCTCTGCCCGCGTAGCCCAGGGAGCTCGAGATACATCTCTTCTGTCAGAGGGATTGCCCTTGTTTCTATTGAAGACAGTGGGATTTTGCCATAGGCTTCCGTAGGAGGATGAGGTATGAGTCAAGGGAATCCACCCACTTCTAATTTGGAGAGAGAAGAGCTTAAGTGCTTCTCCCTGCCTGGCCTGGCACGTCAACACCACAAACTTCCCACTTCTTAATTCACTCTCATGCCATTGAGAACCAGCACTATTTTTAAAATGCTTTCAACACATAAACCTTGGCTAAGTGCTAAGTATTATTAGTAAATATGGGTCTGGGTCAGATCTTTTAACAAAAAAATACGTTTCTGGTTTGTTTGTTTGTTTTCAAGCCATCTTTTCAAATCTCTGGAAGGTAGTAGTTGTGTCCAAGCAACTAGTCATTGACTGGTCTCCTGAGAGAGCAGGACCAATCAGACCAAAGCATGACACAGCCTTTTTTTTTTTTTTTTTTTTTTTTTTCTTTTAATTTAAGTTTTGATTTTCTGGAAATTTCACTTGCAGCTTGGTCTGTAAAGATTATTAAGAGTTGCCAGTAATTTTCCTTTGGGCGAGTAAAGTAAGGGCATATGAACAAGTTAGTACCAGATGAAGTTAAGTGAGAATGTAACACCTCAGTTACTCTGCATTAGTGGTGTGCTCTTTACCTCATTGGTGATGTAAGGAAGCCAAAGTGGCTTGTAAGTTTGCTTATACTTGCCATGAGGAAAATTTGTGTATGGATAATTTTGTGTTGAACGGGAACTTTTCACCAGTGCTGCTTCCCCATATTTCCAATTAATGGCAAAAAGCTTAAATTGGAAGATGCTGTGGAAAAATCTGGACATCCAAAATGGCACAGATGGTCTCTAGCAAAGCTGTGAACTGGACTTGCTTGGTCTTTCTTACAATTAAATTGTATGTCTTCCAGTCTGCAGTCTCCTTGCCTTGTATGGTCCCTTAAAAAATCTCACTTTCCAGTGTGTTTAACTTTACAAAAGTAAAAAGCTTTAGTATATTTTATAAACAGACTTCTGGCTCTGACTTAATTCACGTCCATGTGTAAACTGGAAGGTAAGAGAAAGTCTGACTTTGGCAAGTGCTCTATGTATTCTTTTTTATCTTAAGCTCTCCTTTTGTTACAGAAAGAGGACCTGCAAATATATGAAAAATACTGTCAGAACAAACCAAGATCCGAAGCTCTCTGGAGACAGTGTGGAGACAGCAGCTTTTTTCAGGTGAAATTTCACTTCAGATGGGCAATGAGAGTCTGTCATTTTTTTTTCCTTTTAATCCCTTCTTTCTTTGGAAAGCTTAACAAAAAATAATACAGTTTTCTGCATGCTTCTTATAGTGATTGCAGGTGCTTGGTATGTGTCAACATCTCTTTACAGGAGACTAGCTAGGTAGTCTAGATAGGCTAGATAGTAAGTAGATTTTGTGGACAGGAGTCAAGCTCTTCAGGCCATACCCAAATGCAAAGAAGTGCTGGCTTCTTTTCCAACCTCAGATGACTGCGATCTCATGAGCTGGGTATGGCATATTTCTGCACCAAGCTGAACTTAAACATTAGCTTTCATTGAGATATATTTTCACTATAGCACAAATAACAACTCCTATACAGGTAGAACAAATTTATCTCCTTTAATCCACAGAAAAATCCTTTTTAGATTATCAAACCGTAGCTTACCTCTTGGTGTCTTAACTGTATTTCCAAGAGCAATCATATTTTTCTTCTCTTTTGTCCCTTGCAGGAATGTCAGCGTAAACTGGATCATAAGCTCTCACTAGATGCTTATCTTTTAAAACCAGTTCAGAGAATCACCAAGTACCAGTTGATATTAAAGGTAAGTTCTCCATGAGAGTGCAAAACTTGTTATATTTAAAGAACTGCATGTCAGCATTATTTTCTGAAAGACTAATTGGAAATAAATCCTCTCTCACTTCATCAACAAATAATTTGTAATGTTAAGTTGTAGGCTGGCAACAGAGTCAAAGAAAGGATTTCTGTTTCAGGATAAATACTGCTATTACTTCATGTGGCTCTTAAGGCAATGCTGTGTACTGTCACAAAACTTACTGTGAAACTTGCAGTGATGATTTTAGACTGCAGTCTTATTTGCTAATAGTTACCATGGCTCCAGTTAAATTGCTCTAGTTTAAACCATGTAAGGATGTGGCTGCTCATTTATTTGTGTGGTATTTCTGTAATCTATTTTTTGGCTTGAAAAAAGTTGTAAAATCCAAATATTGAAGGGGAATATTAACAAAGATGTAATTTCGCTGACTGTGGTAGATTTACTTCAACTTAATCCAAAACTTCAGTAAATCCAGTAAGTTTGGCTCTATTTCTTGAGGCTGTTCTCTGAGAAGGGAGAAAATGTCAAGGTCTTCAGAAGAGCAAGAATAAACCAGATCTAGCTTTTAATTTGAAATATGCCTGTAAATAAACCAAGATTAGATCAAGGAGTATAATTCTCAAGCAAAACAGGTTACAGCCATTGGGGTTGAAGCTAGTCAGACGGGTTTGGTACGTAGCAATTGCACGCTGGCAAGGACGTTTAACTTGTCAGGGATTCAGAGGCTCGTGCGGATGGCACGCTGAGACTCTGGCAGCAGGAGCTTTTACAGGTGTAGGAGGAAGGGAATCTGTGAAGAACTGGTAGCAGACTAATGCCTTGAAGTTGCATGCCAGACGAGCTGTAAATTCTAGGTCAGAAGAGCTGTAAAATTTGGGTCATGATTATTGCAACCCTCTGGTATCATTTTAGCTGATATTAAAAAAGCTGTGCAGAGACCAGATGTCCATCCTGGTTTTAGAGACTGTAGAGCAAGTACCATATGAATCCATCTTGCTTTTACTCTCTGAGCACTGGTCACCCAAGCATTTCAGGCCCTGGTGTCTGGGGTTTGTGAGAACCACCCTTCCTTCAGCCCTGTTTCCCAGGAACGTAAACCTCACAGCTTTTGGATTAGGAGACTTCCAAACCCAAAATGTGGTTGAAAACAATATATTTGAATGAAAACCACATAAAAGACCATACAGCCTGAGATGTCCACCAGGATAAGGGGATCTCATTTTTACTGTAGTAAAGATGAAGGAAGAAAATCCAGCAGTATTCTGCTTCATTCCTGAGTGCATTTCTGGAGCATAGTTTCTGCTGGTACTCTGGTCAGCACGGGGAAACCAAACTGAACTCTCTTACTGTGCAATTCTTAGTGAGGCACTGTTGTTGCAAAAGTCTTTTCCTTAGTTTCTTCACAGCTTGTGTCTCTGAAGTGAAACTTGCTTTCAATCAAACATTGTCTTTCATCTATTCTTTCAGCTGATCTCGATACTGAGGTACTAATTGACAATAACTATCTTCTATACAATACAGTGTGGAAAAAAACAACCAGTCCATTTAAATCAGGCTCAGGACTTTTCTGTATGTAGAAGAAGGGACAAGGCACTTCACTTAAAAACACCTGAGTGTCTGTCAGGATATAACTCAGGTTATAAGGTTATATATAGGTTATAACTCATTTGGCCCCAGGAAGAGAATTGAATCCTGAGCTTTGATTAGAAATTTTCAGAGATAACTACCAAGGGAAAAACACACAGAAATAGCAGATGTAGTCCAATAGGAACTCAAAATAGGATCTCTGTATTTGAAGTGATTACACAAGTTGAGCCCTCCCTGAATTTTTTTGAATTGTTTCCTGGCTTTGGTCACATGCTTCTTAACTTGTTCAGAGTTTTGTTTCTTGCTCCTTGTGCAATGGTTGGAGTAACCCTCCTTATTTCAAGTGGGATATAATGATTAATGAGTTTTTGAGATATAGACCAGTATTGTGCTTTGAGATTACTGTCCTTTAAAAAAGGATTTTAAGTTTCCAAATATAGGCTTGTAACTTGACACACAGAGATGGAGAGCCCCTCTCCCCCCCACCCCCCAAAAAAAAAAAAAATAGCAGCTGAAAAAGCTACAGTAAAGAAATTTCATTTAATTTAAGGAAGAGACATTTGAGAGGTGATTTGATTATAATCTGTAAGCATCTACATAGGAAGCGACTTCTAAGCAGATTTTCCCTTATCTAGCAGATAAAAGCTTAGTGAGAGGTAGCAAGTGGAACCAGAAACCTGACAAATGCAGACTAGTAACTAATTTACAACCTTAACAGTGAGTCTGAGTAGTTTCTGGAATAGATTGCAAAAGGAAATGGTGGTCCCCTAGCACCTGAAATTGTTATATTAAAGCTGAGTTTCTTTTCTAGTAAATGTGGAGTAGAAAACTGGATAGAATTCTGTGATATGCAAAAGCATCGTAAATGTGCCAGAATCTTAAATTAATCCATAAAACTTAAAAATATGCAAGAACTTGAACTGTCTATCCGCAGTGATAATCGAAGTGAATGTCCTTGTGACTTGTGGGGTTTTGTTTGTTTGTTTATTTTTTTCCTCTTCCCCTATAATTCTGTAATTTTACTACTTTGCCTATGCAGCATAGATGTCAGGGAGGACTGTCTTATAGTGGCTTCTGGTATAATAAGATTTCAAGTAGTTTTTTTATCTTTGTTTAATCAGGAAATGTTGAAATGTAGCAAGAACTCAGAAGGTACCGCTGAACTGGAAGAGGCCCTGGCCACCGTGCTTGATATCATCAAATCAGTTAATGACTCTATGCACCAGATAGCAATCACAGGATATGAGGTATTTTTTGGTGTTTCTCGTACCCTCATCTTCACCCATGCAAAATTCAAATCATCAGTGGTTGTTCGGAGCCTGTTTCTGGTGTACTTTATCGGAGCCTATGCCACATCTTTAAATAAGGCCACTTAATGGCATGTTGTGGTGATGAAAATGCCTATTGACATATATGTATGACATGGTGGTTTGTGAGAATATGAGGAGGAAGTATGACTAACTTAATCCTGACTAATCAGACCCCAAACTCATTTGTAGGTGAGAGGAAACCAGAAACAGTTTAAGAAATTTGCTGAAACTGTCTGTAATTTCTATGTAATTTGAGCATTTCCACATCTCTTGCTCTCAGGAATTAAAAATTGTCTTAAAGTAGGTAATAGGATCCATCCTTGCACATGACAAGCTCATTATCTGAAATTAGCAATAACAACCACAGCACAAAGCAGCAGCCCTAAGTGCAAATAGCTCTGCTGAGCTTCCACAGAAGGCAGCTGACTTGCAAAATCTGGTGCTGTCTCCGGAAAATGAGCCTGTGAGTGTGAAGTGGAAGTGAATGACACACCAGGGAAAAGGGCATCTGAGGAAGTGAGGCCTGAGGGTGATGTGATTGCCCATTTTGAAGTAACTGTGTGATGAAACCTCCAAGAAAAAACAATATTCTCAACAGTTTGGTTTAAAGAACTACTGTAGGTCAGGCTGATGGCACTTAGTCTGAACATCAGAAAAACAGGACCTTATGCTGAATGTAATTTCCAGAAAAGGTTCTGAGATCTGAACCAAACACTTCTGGGCAGGAAGGTTTATTCTGTGTTTTAAAGAATGGAGTGGCATCAGTAGCTTTAATCTCGCTCATTCTCTCCTTTGTGTAAATGTTTATTTGGTAGATGAGAAGACCACACCTTCTGTGTCAGAGTTATTCTATAAAAGCATTTAACTGCCTGCTCAGCTGAGTGCCATAAGTTCACTGCTGTGCACAGCTGGATATGTGGCTTTTGCATTACATCTGAGAGAAGGAAGCAAGTTCGTAGGCTGCTGCGTTCAACACGAAGCAGTGGCTGCCTTGTGATATTAGATGCACTTTTCCACCACAGTATTAGAAGTCTAAGACAAACTTTCCCAGGGAGCACTTTGTTTGAGAAAAGCTTTTTCAAAAGCAGTATGAACAAACATCTGGACACATCTCTGCCGGCCTTCGGGTTTCCTCAAACTTTCTTTTCTGGACTTGTTTGGAGCCAGGTGGCTTTGGCCTGGGGCCACACTCAGGGCCCAGCGCACAGGGTGGGTTGGGTTGATGGGATTTTCGAATCGCTGGTTGCAGTGACAACCTCCTGGCCTCTCCTGGGATTATCAGTGATTGCTGCGCACACTGGCAGCTTGCACTTTGCTGAATGCATTAGCTTGCTCAATAGTTTCTCTTTTGTAACAACAAAGTCTTCATTTGTATCTGCAGGACTATTCCTGTGAGTGGGTTTGTTTGTATTTTTAATCCATTTGCTTTCATCAGTGTGTGTTTTACAGCCTTCTAGGTGGCAGGAGCAATACCTCGTAGAAGCTTTCTCAGGCCATTCTGGTAATGGCTAATTCTCAGTGTCTCAGAACTTAATTTTAGAGCTCTAGTCTTTGGACTAGAGTTTTTAGACACTAAAGCCTGGATATTTTTGCAGGCTTGGGCTTGTAAACATGGGTGTGGAAAGCTTGTGGATACAGCACATCTTTTGCTTCTCCCGTTTCCCCTGCTTCTGGGTCATCCCTAAAGGAGCAGCACAGCTTTCCTTGTGTCTTTCCCAGATTAAATTTATAGTTACAACTATTTACCAAAAATACTCTGTTTTTAAACAGTTCTGTAAGGGATGAGCATAGGAGTTTCTCCCAGAAAGATGACAACATTAACCTGGGCAGAAGGAATCTATTCAAAGGCAGCTTATCTGGCCCCATGCAGACCCCTGTGCATATAAATGTTGAGTTCACGTTCACTTTTGCATATTCCTTGCTTTCAAATCTCAGAGCAGGCTTCTATGCAGGAATTCAACAGATGATTCCTGTCAGTTTTGAGCCTCTGCTTTTTAATTTGCCAGATTTCCATGAGATCACTGCCATGCTTGCTCCGAGGGCAACGCTTTTGCTTGTGCTTTCTCAGGTGAACTGAAAGATGTGAAAAGGTTCATCATGACTGCATTTGTAGCCCAGTGTTGACAGCATTCCTGAGATAGTTTGTTACGTGAGGATGAGTGGGGCGAAAGTGTGAAAGAAGAACCCAATAATTTCCTCTCTCCATTCAGCTTGTGTCAGATGCTCAGCCAGGATGCCAAATAAACCCTTCCCATTGCTCAGGAAACCGCACCCCAGCTGGTGGAGACTTCCCCCACAGAGGTGTGGTGGAAACACACTTTGGAGAGGGACGTTTGCCAGAGGAAAGGCAGGTTTTGTGGTAGCTGTTGTGCACATAGAGGCTGGGGGAGTTGAACTCTTGTGTAAGGAATTGCTAGCTTTTTCTGGTATTTTTATTTACTTATTTTTATTATTATTTTTTTTTTAAGAAAAAGACAGAAAAGTAGAGGAAAATTTAGAGAGCAGGAGTTTGCGATGTTCCTTACTATCGTCCTAACCTTTGTACACAATCAGGCCTGGGTAGTTTGCTGATGAGCACCTGAGTCATTCTTACGTATCTCTCATCTTCCATAAACAAGAGATACAACGTATTGTTCTAAGAGGAAATAATTATATCTGAATTAGTGGTGAAATCCTCCACTTTAACTAAACAGCCTATAGGACAAAATATATCTGCTGTCACTCCAGTCCCACATCCAAGATTGAAGACACAGCCCTGTCGTAAAAGCTTAACTGAGCTTCTGGAGTCCCTGCCACATCGAACAGCAGCTGGAGTGGCAGGAAGGTCTTATCATTGTCAAAACAACATGGAAAATATGTTTATATGATTTATTTTTTTCTTTCTTCAATAAGTTTACACCCACATGCACATGTAAATGTGAACACACAATATTGTGTGCACGAATAAAAAATCCAATTCTGTAAATTAGAGATGAGAGACTTACAAAAATTATTATTATTTTTAATGCTTTGGAGAGTTTTGTAATGTCCTGGTATTGTATTGAAGTACCTAATCAAATCCTGTTTTTGCTGGTGAATCCACAGTGGAAGGTGGGGAGTGAGGAGGAGACCAAGTTGCAATCTGTGCTTCTAGAAACCAGATATTCCCTCTGGTAGACAACATCTTCACCTTTAAAATCAACAGAACACAGAAATGTTGAAAATATGTTCTTTAATAATGAACTCAGCTTGTTCCCTACATTTACACAAAGCTCTCCCTGAAAAACTTGCGCCCAAAGTAATTAGAATCATTATTTCTTGAAGTCCATTAGGATATAGATGTTGCCATTTCCTCTATTCATATGTTATTGTGCCCTTTAGTACTGAACTGTGCTAGAAGTGTTTGTGCTGGTGGTATTTGATTCAAATGTCATTTATATCGGTTGAAGTCTTTCCCCCTTGGACAAAGGCTTTGGAACAGAAAGGTCTGGTTGCTGTTTACTTTCTTCCTCAGATACTTTTATGACTCTTTAGTGCATTTACTTCCTCTTTGACCACAGCTGTGCAGCATTCCATAGTTTGCAGATGGTAAACTGAGAGACTAGTGAGAGAGCTTTTAAAAACTGTGTTTTGCACTGGGAGGGAATTAACACCCCTATGTACCTCTAGGCACTTTAGACCCCTATGTATTTCTCAAGATCTTGCCCAGGGATACATGAGATGCTTGTAGAAGAGCAGAAACTGGATCTCTGTCTTTGAGAGTCGAGGACTTTGCTTGGACATCTTGACTGCAGTGCCCCTACGCACTGCCTTGGGCTTGAGAGTCTCGAAAGCTGCTTCCTCTGTAGTCATTAGAGGGGGGAAAAAGTGTGACAGGTCCAAAGAAGTCCTGAGACTGATCTTAGACGCTAGACACAGTTAGACAGTTCCAGCTGCAACAGTTTCCCCCTCCAGGTCAAGGGATGCCTACGCACCTGAAACCTTAAACATCCCTAGAGGAAAGGACTGTGTCGAGGGTTGCCCTAGTCCATTAATGATACAGCTTCTGCTTTCCTTGCCTGCTAGGGGGACGTCAGCGAGCTCGGTAAGCTCTTGATGCAAGGTTCCTTCAACGTGTGGACTGACCACAAGAAAGGGCACAACAAGGTGAAGGACTTGGCCAGATTCAAACCAATGCAGAGACACCTCTTTCTCTACACGAAGATGCTGCTTTTCTGCAAGAAACGGGAGGAGAACACAGATGGCCATGAGAAGACAGCTTCATACAGCTTTAAAAATTCTTTGAAGGTAATAAATTTGGTAATGGGAAGGGAGAGAGGTAAATCTACTTAGTGTTCTCAAAGCACATTGAACATTTTAAATACAAGATGGAGATGCTTCCTTGTGGCAAAATGAAGAATATATCCATACCTGCAGGTATTCTGCAACCTTCAGCATGTGGAAGCTCCAATTTCAGTTTTGAGTTGGAGACAAACCTAGGCATGTGACCTACAGCTTCAGATCCAGACCTTGGTTTTGCAGCTCAAAACAATCTAGCACCTTGTGTGTTCTTTGCTCGGTGTCCCATGGAGCATAAAGATCCTCCAAGTTCAGTTTTATTATGAGCTTTGCTACTGGCATCAGTCAAGCAGATATACTCTGTGTCAAGAATAGCTACTGGTGAATCATGGTGTAATAGAAGTACCCTTTTATTTGCAGGAGTGACATTTCCAGATATGAATCAGGACATTTTCAGTTAAGATTTGCAAGTAGACCAAGTTTTTCCTTTAAGCCCATTGATATAACACTTGTGACTTCAGATATACAACATACGTTATCAACTGTAATGCTCCAAACCTGTGCCAGGGCAACCAGCCAGGAATTATAGTAGAGCCTGGTTCAAGAATGAACTAGTCACTGCAGATATCATTGATACAAATGTTTGAAGTTTATGTGGAGTTGGCCTTCATTATGTCGTGATTCTTGCTGCTGGATTTTTGAAATCTCAGTCCGAGACAAGGAAAACTAAGGGCAATGATCAAAATAGAGAAGTAAGATGGGAAGAAGTTGCTAAGATTAGTAGCAGCTGGAGTTCAAACTTGTTATTATTGAAAAAAATCTAGAATTATTTTCTCTTCCTCAGTTCCTTGTCTAGCTAGGAACTTAGTTCATGCCTCAACTTTTAACTTTGTTTCAGCAAACAGAATAATGTTGTGAATTTTTTTGTTATTCAGACTCGCAGGTGAATTGTTAAATCTCCAGATTAAGCAACATAACCCCATGAAGCCCATCCCTTTTTCTGTCCCACCCAAACAGGTCAGTGATGGTGAGTTAAAATCACCACCTACCTCAAATTGAAAATTTCTGTAGATGGACAGGATAGAGGTAAAAATTGGCTAAGTTCAAGCAAATAAAATGGTGAAGATGAACTCAGTCAGGCATTAACCTGTTACTTTTGGGCACTTTTTTGACTGTAAGAATCAAAAAAATTGAAATGCTAAGTTATATTTTGAGAAATATATTCTGATTTTTTTCCTTCAATAGTTCCCGAGGGTGCAGAAGTAAAAACAGCATTTCACAGATTTATCTCAGAGGAAATACAGTTTAAAGACCATTGACATTTTCCAGATTCTCCTTTTCTGTTTCGAAACAGATGAGCACCGTGGGCATTACAGAAAATGTAAAAGGGGATAACAAGAAATTTGAGATCTGGTATAATGGCAGAGAAGAAGTCTATATCATTCAGGTAATGACCATTCTTTCTTTCCAAGAATTCTTTTCAAATGCTTTCTTTTTAAGGAAATTTCCATCTTCACTATTGCTGTGTACACTGTTAAAAAACAGTAATCAATAGGAGCCACATTGTTTTATTGGGACTAAACCCACTAATTTATCATCGTGGAAAAGGCTGTGACTTCGAATAAAAAAGATAGTAGAAAATTATTTGGAAGGCAGGACAGAAAAATGAGTACAGGACTTTAGATTCGTGATAATATCATGATTGATGATAACCGTCTTCAAAAGTGCCCTCTGCTTTCATTTGATTTCAGAGCTGACCACAGGATTTCATTACTGGGCGAGACTGAAAGCAAATGTAGCTTAGGGCAGTCAAGGGATTGGCAGCATATTTAATTAGATCTACTTCACCTTTTTCTGTTATGTTTTTAGGCATCTTCTGTTGAGCTGAAAAACACCTGGATTTCAGAGATTCGCAAAGTGCTGACGGGACAACTGGAAGCATGTAGAGGTAGGACACACAGATGTTGTCTGATGTTGCCTTCCTTCTGTACATGTGTGTAACAGCTTGGGGCTGGGATGAGTTCCAGGGTAATCCAGGGCTATGAATGAAAGCAGCAGACACATCTCCTGTGCAAGGATGAGCATTCATTCCTGTGAGTTGGCAGCACTGCTAGGATTTATACCCTTGTTCTGATCGAAGATCTCTTAGGACTTTAGAAATGGCCAGACACAGGAGTAATTCCTCTCGGTCTTATTGTTTTGTTTTGTTTTGAGAGAATTTGTTTTGCATTTGGTCGCTCTCTTTCTATGTTATATTCAACTGTGAGCCAAATATCCCATCTCTCTTTAAGTAACTCCCTATAATAGATGATTCGTGGTGCTTCCTTCCCTGAGGTGTAGCTGTAAGGATGGTTTGTGATGTGCTCAATACAAGGATGGTTGAAGCCCTGCAAGTATTTAAAGTAGTGAGACACTATTTTTTATCTAAGTTATGAAAACCAAGATAAATAGCCAAAATTCAGGATATTCTACATACTGAGAGAAAATGGTGATGGAAGCTATCTGAGATGCAATTCCTTTTATAAACAAGAATGTGCAGAGTCCAAAAAGGCAATTTCTGATTCTTTTAAGACAAAAAATGTAGCTGGATCCATTTTCTGGAGCACTAGCATTGCTTCTCCCCTTGAGCTGTGTCTTTTTCATTCTCTGCTTCTCTCATACACACACTTCTCTTCAAAGCAGTGCCAGAACAACCTCTCCACCCACATACGTAAGATTCCTGAGCAGGCTTTGTTTAGGTGAGAGTATTTTCCTATATTTTAACTTTAGAGTTCATCTTTATCTTAATTGTCTGCTTTATAAAGACACTTAATGAATTTTTACAATTTCCTTAAGTGGTGGGAAACAATATGTTAGTCTCAGGAATTCAATCTAGCCCATAACAATATATGTGTACAAAGTAAATTCTTATTATTTAAATATTTTGCCTCTGTTTTTGATTTCATCCTTTCTCTTTTCATTTTGAGTTTCATTATAGTCAGTTCTGCAGGAACTGACTCTACTGAGTAAGTATTAGCTCAGTTGGAAGATTCAGTATAGAGACTCCATGACATGACTTTCAATTTTGACATTCTTAATAATTTAAATTCATGATCCTAGGATAATTCAGCTTGAAAGGAGCCTTGGAAGATCGTAGTCCAATACTCCTGCTCAAAGCAGAGTCAGTTGTGACATTGGACCACATTACTCAAGACTCTGTTCAGTGTGATTTTAAGAACCACCAAGGATGACTTTAATCCTACTTCATATATAAAGTCAAGCTGTCTCACAGTGAATTCAGCAGAGGGCAGAAATTACACCTTATGTGTTAATGCAACATATCCCATTGCCTTTTTCCAAATGACCAAACGAATCAAAGCCCTTAGTAAAAGACAAATAAAAACAGTAAAATAATACAGTAAAATAAAAACAGTAAAATAAAAAAGTAAAAAACAAAGCAAATGCTTTGTTAGTGGCTGTAAACAGTTGTTTCTGTTTCCAGTGACTCCTCAAGAAGACACCTCAATTCCATGTCCCACATTAAATCTCTCTCAAACTATGCTTGATAATGACAGAAGACAGAGGGAAACATTTGTTTGGGCAGTTTTTAATGACTGTTTTAGGAGTTGCACAGAGAATTGGAATGTGGAAAGGAAGCAGCTGAGATGAATAAGTGAGCAAAGGGCAAAGGAGGTGGCCAAAGTTATGTGATAAATGGTTTAACGTATAGATTAAGAGTGATCAAATACTTGGCATGCGAACCCTCTGTCTGGTGAGTGTGGTATGTTGACGAGGTTGTGAGTAACGCCTTGGTCTGTACATCCCAAAGAGCATAATTGTCTCTTGCAGACAAAGGAGTTAAGGATGTAGTTTAAGGGATTTGTGCAAGGCTGTAATTCAGTTGCCAAAGACAGGAATATATCTACTGCCTATCCACCACCCTGAGTGCTCCTTTTCCACAGCATTTGCACCCACAAAGACTTTGCAGAGGCTGATCTTTCAGTGCTGCCCCTGCCCTTTGTGTGATTTCCACTCACAGGAGCTTCATCTTCCAAAGTGAAATAGGATGTCAGCAGTCTGAGAGTTTGAAAGCAGCTCCTTCCATTACCTATTCACTTCTGGCCCTGGAAACCAGTTTGTCAGCATCTTTCTCATCATCTTTCTCTACTCAGCAGTTATTCTGTTCCTACCTTGAAGCTATGCAAAAATGAGTCTGGACAGTGAGCAAAAGGCATTCCAATAACATATTATTATTGTTGATTGCTGAATGCTGAGCAAAAGCCTTCTCCAGAAGGATGGGGATGTTTTCCACTAGAGAGCTGCATGTGCAAGAGGACGGAGGCACATGTGTTGCTAAACACAAAGCAAGCTGTGAGCCACAAATCTTTTATCATGCTCTGGGAAAACTGCCAGTGTGGCTGTTCTCTAGATCCAAACTGTGCAGGGCTTAGGAAGAGGTACAGAGGAAAGAGAAGGCGTCAGGGAAAGACTCTCTTCCACACTGGAGAGAAGAGGGAAAAAAAAAAAAAAAAAGAAAAGGAGGATAGAAAAGCTATTGGAGTGAGTTGTGTTTCTGGTCTTTAAGGTGACAGTATGCCTTTTTCTTTAAATGACAGCATTTCATTTTGATTACAGCAGCAAAATGTGAAGTAGAGAAAGTGAAGTACAGGATTGTCTTGTTTCAGAAGTCTAACCCGGTGTAAGGGAGAAAGCCAGGAAGTGGAGATGTGGAGCCAAAGCAGAAGGGATGAGTGGGGATTAGAGCTCCTCAGGAGAGACAGCAGATGCTGGATGGGAGGTCTGGGGGAAGGACAAAAAAACATCTTTCCATGTCGTCCTGCTGTAGCACCTGCTGCAGGGGAAAGCCATGGTGGTGGAAAGAACTTAACAGGAGAGACTGATTCTGCAAAACTTCATCATGTTGTCTTCAGCACATCCCTTGTACTAAAACCTGATCCTAATTGAGAAATGCTTCTCATCCAGTTATGAGCATCCAAGAACAATCTCTCTCTAATTTGTCTCATCATCTTTTTGGTCTTCTTTGACTGTGCTCAGATGATGTGATCAAGCAGCACTGGCATCCTACCTTGAAATTCTGGCTGTCAGTATGTTGCAGGTGACCCTTTAGTGTTAAATTTGAGTTAGCACCCATGAGACTCCCAAGGGAGTTGTCCACACAGTCCAAGTCCCTCTGTATGACAGCGCAGCCCTCTGGGGTATCAGCTACTCCTCCCAGTTTCATATCATCAGCAAACTTGCTGAGAGAGCATTCTGTGCCTTCATCCAGGTCATAGATAAATAAATTGAACAGGACTGGACCGAGGACTGACCCCTGGGGGCTGCAGACCTCCAACTAGACTCTGCACCGCCGATCACCACCCTCTGGGCTCTGCCAGTCAGTGTTCACAAGTCAATGTTAATTCAACAGCTGAGTGTGTCTCTTCCTTTTTTAATCTCTTTTCCTTTTTTTTTTTCTCTCGTTTCTCTCCTTTTGGGCAAGCAAGGAAATGATTAATACATTTTAGAGCAATTTCTTTTGCTTTCTCTTTAACAGAAGCAAGTCAGCTACACCAAAGAATCACCGAGAGCGTGTACCACGCACCAATGAATTCCTCCAATCTAACCAGGTAACCACAACTATCATGGCATATCATGGCCATGTCTTTGGCTTGTCTTTGTGCCTTTGCAGTGCATAAATTCTTAGTGTTCTGTGTTTAGCTGCATATTTATGAATTTACTCAGTTGTCTTGAAACACTTTAAAGGAATGTAAATGCAGATAAAATTTTGCTCATGGGGAAACTCAAAAGCACAATGCAGAATTCACTTCAAAGATGTTCATTCGGGTTTGCAAAAGAACCACATGCTCTATATTAACTAGAAGTTTAGACAAAATGTATTAGCACATTTCCAGGATGTTACATAGAAATGTCAGAAAATCTTTGTAATGACCCAATTACTGAGCAAGTTTAATCTGTATTGGCAGGACATAACACTCTAAAAGTTTTATTGTTGCTGTTTTAGCTGTATCAACCAAATCAAAAGATACCAGGTAATGCAGGCAGCCTTTGAGAGATGTTCAATTTCATGTGATAAATTTTAAATAGGTGCAGCGCTCTTAATCCTGCACCTTGGGGACAGAAGGAGAAAATGAATCCAATAAGAAATGAAATGCAATCATAAAAAGGTTTCAAATCAATCCAGATGTTTATCCCTCTTACAATACTCTTGAAGTGAGAGTTTCCATAGCAAAAAATGTAGATAATAATGACAGCAGAGTTAATTAACTCCAGGAAGAAAGAGCACGTTGATTAGATATTTATCCTAGAGTGGATTAAGCCAAAGGAAAAGTAAAGTGCTTTTTGCCTCTAATGCACAAACTGCTCCAGAGAAGGAAAAGTTAGATGATTTCATTCCAGATGCTGGTTTATTACAGTAACTGAAGAAAGATAGTAAGAATGTGGTAAAAGAATAAAGCAGTGGCTTTCTCTTGAAGGGAACAGGGCACCATCTGTCCCCCTGAGCTATTCTAAACTGAGGCCACCTTGAACCTCTCGCATGTCTGAGAGATGCAAAGATGGGGGAATTGCAGCATGAGGGGCTCTATAGTGGCTGAATTTAAATGGTGGATCTAGAATTTTTTTAGACAGTAGAGGCCTCTTGTGCAGTCTGTTCTGGCATGCAAAGGTGCTTTAACCTAGTGACAGTATAAGCCACAGAGCAGTGACCATTATGAGGGAGTGGTTTCCTGCTAATTATTTATGGAGATTTTATCTAACCATTGGAGCATAATCTCCTGGGTTGCCCATGTATCACATGGATTCTGTTGTTTAATGGGAATTGTCAACCATGGGACACTGATCCCAGTCTGTGTGCAGAATATTCCCCCTATCTCTCTGAGCCACAACTGTTTTTATCTTTTTTGTGCCATCAGAGCACTTAAAGTTGCAAATCCATGAGATAAGACAAGGCTGGGCTGACTCAGAGTCATATCCGAGGTCTCCAAGAGCCTGTCTTGCAACAGACACACTTGGAAGTGGTGTCCTTAATAAAGGTGAATATTGAATGTCACCAAGTCCTGTTCAGTCTATTGAAATCCTCCCTCTGTAAACTCTTTCCCCAAGTTTCAGTGCTTAATCCTACAGTGAGATGCACTGTGGTATCTATTGCTGCTGTGTCTCTCTCAAGGGATGGCTGCTGCATTTTGGTGATAATAAAACAATCGCTTTGCATTGTTTTCTAATCTATTTAGATATATGAAAATTAAATAGACTATTGTTCTAGCTCCTTAACTATCAGCTTTCTTGGAAATGACCAATTCGGTCATACATCCATGTAAGGACATTCTGTGCTCACAGACACAGAGAAATTTTTTCAAACACTTGGGAGTTTTCTGCACATGCTGTTTCCAGGAAGCTGATGTGTTTGGGGGTTTTTCTTCTTTCTTTTTTTTTTTTTTTTTGGTGTCTTTCTCACAACTGTAAATCTTTACCTCTATCAGCTGCATGTTTCACAGTTATTCTAGCTAGGAAGGAACAGAAAAAGAAGAATAAGGAAATGTGAGTGTGCTTTGGATTTGTTCCCGTATTTATTTTGTGGTCCCCATCTTGTACCTGACAACAGGCTGCAAAATAATGTTTGGATTCAGTGCAAGAGGCACCAGCAGCCTTGGTTAAGGTTCCATGAGAAGCAGGGCAGAAGTTCAAATATGAAGCAGTTGGTCCCAAGCTGCCTTGCAGTTAGAAATGGTTTTCACTTATCTCTCATTTTCTAAACGTTTTAAGAGTTTGACAATATCTTAGGCCTTCCCTTACTCTTAAGACAGTCACCACCAGTGTTAAGTATTGAAATTCATACTTTTAATTGTGAATAGCAAGGTAATTGCCCCTCATCTGTGCTCCCGTTGCAGATAGGGTTCTTAAACGGACCTGCTTAGGTTCCTTTTGGGTAAATAGAAGAAACAGAGGCAGGAGGATCCTGGGACAAGTGGAACCCGTGTGTTTCTGTACACACAGTCTGGCTTCTAGGTGATCAGTGCCACCAGGATCCACTCCTCTCCCGGAGCTACACACGCCTGTGCTGCGAGGGATGACAGGCTGACGTCTTCTCTTCTAACTCAGTTCCCCATCCCTTCCTTCCAAATGGGTAGGATTTGCAAGGAGGGCTCTTGCAGGCTTGACCAGTTCCTTCCTGTATTTTTCCCTCCTCCTCAAGGCAGATGAAGGACTTCACTTACAACGTGCTGCGGCAAGAGGTCAGGGCTAGTGTGGCTTCTGCCATCCACCGCGTCTGCACAAATGCCGATTTTCTCCACGAACACGAATTCTAAAACCTGAGCTCTCTTCCATATTTGAGAGTGAAAAAACTGCTTGCCTTTGTCAGCAGGATAGTATCTGACTATCCTTAAGGTGTTAAATATAACCTATTTTTTTTATTTATTTCTTTTGTCCAAAGGTACGGCAGGAAATCATCGAGTTTATATGAAAATAAATCGGAGACATCCAACGTAGAAGCATCTAACAACAAAAACAGAAATTCCAGTCCAAGCGCCAGGCAAAAGAGAGGTAGGAATTCTGAGACAGAGCTTTTGCTTCCAAAGGGTAGTATTTTTTATTTTTGTGCAGTAATTTCTGGAATTTCATGAGGAGAAGATATTGTTGAAGCCGAATATTAAAACCACAGTTCTACAAAACTGAGTGACTGAACTATGAAACTTGAACACCAGAAAAGTGTTAGTAGTTCAGGATTTTTTATGTGTCAGTTTTGATGTGTTACAGCTGTGTTTAGACAACTTTTGTTCTTTAAAGATTGGATTCTGTGGGTCTAGTGTGATTATTTTAACCCTCCATATTATGTCTAATTTTTATTTATAGCTCTATGTAATTCTAAGACTGTTCAAGGAGTCTTGAAGACTGTTCAAGGAGAACAAATTTCCCTTTTTTTGTCAAAGGGATTTTTTGCCCACTCTGTGTATAGGTTCCTTTCTAGTGTATAGTTTAAAAAAAAGTACATATGCGGTCATTGAAAGTTCTGCTACTTGAAGGCATAAAAGCAATACATATAGTCTGTGCAATGTAGGTTAAAGTGAACATAGCAAAGAAATTGGATCTCATCTGATGGTAGCAGGAACAGAAATTATTTCAACAGTAGTTTCTCTTTTGAGTATTATTTTGAAGTGTTAGAGCAAAGACCTTTCTAATAATATAAAATATTAGATTGCAAGGTCTTAAAAGGAAAGAACAGATGAGGATCCAATTTCATCTTAAAATAACAGCAGGTCTGTTTATTAATAGAGATGATCAAGAAATGTGGAAATATTTTTTCTCTGCAAACAAGGTCATTGGCTAAGAGATTTTGCATGCAATAATGTTCATTCTGGAGAAAATGTTAAGGATTCTCCATGAAAAAAAATCCAATTTTATTAAATAAAAAAGAACTCTTTTGGTGATTTTTTAAAGCAACTTTTGCTTTTGACCACTATAACATAAAAGATGCTGCAAAGCACATTTTCATTTTAAATTTACAAACCCTACTACTAGGAGAATTATTGGTGTTTCTAGCTCATTCAGTTTACACGAGTGTACAGACTGGGGGTGCTGGGCAGTCTAGACTGACTTGCATTTCTCGGTCTTCTGCCCAGCTTAGCTCCGGGCTCTCCCAGTCGCTCCTCACTGCTCAGCACCTCATCCCTGTCCTCTGCTGCCCTGTGGCCGCTCCGAGCAGTGGGTCGGTGTCTCGGTTTGTGCATCCTGGGCTGCCGTGTTGGTGACTGGAGGAAGAGCTCTCCAGCTGGCATGTCCCTGCGGTCGCTCTTTCCCTGCGACATTCCAGAGAACAGGCTGGGTGAATCCACTCGTATCTCGAGAATGGGCAGCTACGTCCTGCTTGTGATGGAGCAGCGGGATCACGTTGGGTCTTCTAGGGTCGGGCAAGGCTTGGCCAGGCTGCAGCCCACGTGCCGCACGGAGTTCAGTGCTCTGTTAAAGCTGTCTCTTTTGTGCCACCTACTGACTCTAGTACAACCAGCGTGTATCTAGTGAAGGTAGAGATTATTTTCAGTTATTTTCTTTCTATAGTATGACGCGTAGGGACAGCTCTATTGGCAAGCTACTTCAGCACCATCATTCTTGTGGATTTAATTATGTGCCTGTGACTATGGGCCGTCTAGATATAAAGTAGTATTTTGCATGGGCCTGATCTGTAAATTTACCGACTGGAACCCTATGGGAACTGAGTCTCCTGCAATAGGATCACACAGCATCGCTGTGGTTGGAAGGCACTTCTGGAGATCACCTAGGGCTGTGTCCAGTCAGGTTTGATCACCTTCATTATATTTTTGCATTTTTAAATGGAATTTCCTGTATATCAATATGTGGCCACTGCCATTTATCCTGTCATTTGGCACCTCTGAGAAGAGTCTGCCCTGGCTTCTTTGCTCTTGCCTGTTAAGTGTTTATCCACACCGAAAAGATCTCCCCATGAGCCTCTCCTTCTCCAGGATGAAGAATCCCACCTCACTCAGCTTCTCCTCCTATGAGAGATGCTGCAGTCCCTTAACCGTGTTAGTGTTCCTACTACTCCCAGCTGGCCGCCAGCCGGGCTCCTTGCAGCTGATCACAGAGCCCAGCGGTTCGGCCAGTTTCCAGTCCACCTCACTGTCCACTTACCTTGTCCATTCCTTATCAGCTTGTCAGTGAGGATGTCATGAGAGATGGGGCTGAAGGCCTCACCCAAGTCAAGATAAACAATATCCAGGGCTCTCCTTTGGTCCCCTGAGCTAGTCATTCCATCACACAAGGCTTCCAGGTTGAGCAGCCATGATTTCCCCTTTGTTAGTCTATGCTGACTACTCCCAATCACCTTTCTATCCTTAAAATGGTTGGAAGTGGTTTCCAGAACTATATGATTACCCTGCAGAATGAAGAGAAATATTTGAAATACCTCAGTTGCAGAAATCATGTCAAGGTCAGGCCCTAACGAGTGCTTGGTGCTGGGAAGCTATGGGGACTTCTAGTAAAGACCTAATGCACCCCTCAGTAAGTGGTACAACTGCATAGCTGAATAATCAGCACATAAACCTGCTTCCTGCACACAGGCATGTACTTCGCTCGTGACTCTATCATCACCAAATACTGTGGATTTTCCTGCGCTGTCCGGATGGAAACTGAACGTATTTTATATTTCCATTTCTGGTTTCTTCATAAATTACTCCAAGCAGCAGGACAGAGCTGGTCACCAAGCTAGTGGTGTCCTTACAAACATTGCCTGGCACTGGGAGCAGTCACGGCAAGGACTGGCTCTGAGGGCTACACGGGTAGTCCAAATACCAAATGCTTCCCGGTGCGCCCGTGCCTGGCTCTGCAGCTGCAACGGGATGGGTACGAGCTGCTCTCCAGGGGCTTCTGCCTGGCCCGAGGCCCCAGGATGGAAGGAGCTCAACTGCTCTGACATACTGGGTTGGAATTGTTCAGATCTGTTCATTTCATGCCCTCCTACACACTCAGGCACCTGGATCATCTCTCTCCTGGAATATCTTGGCTGCAAGTCAAGAAGTGATGGGATGAGCTGTCCTTTGGAAGCACAGCATGTCTGTGTCACTTGTCAGTCAGTTTGAACTCATCGTCCGTCCATGTTTCCTTTGTATTTCTGGTCCTCATTTGTGTCTCTAATGATCAGTACGTGGCAGCATACGAAATAAAGAGAAGGAGTAAGCTAATGGTTAAAACCTGTGGCTCAGAATCAGGCAGGCTGACACATGGCTTCTCTCCCGGTCCTTGGCCACAAACCTTCCCTGTGTTGCCTGTCCCCACCGCCCAGGAAGTGGCACATGCCTAGTTTGGCAGGAGTGCGTGCATCTAGAGGGACGGATTTTGATCCATCCCTGTCTTGCGGTGCGAGGAACTGCATATGTTGGAAACTCGGAGTCTCAGGACCTAGATCCATCTGTGACACTTACCCCTGTGGATGTGCTTGTCGGGTGGCACGGCCGTCTTTGGCGCGCAGGAGACCGGCATGTGCGGCGCTTCGCAGGCATGGCCCTCCTCCCACCGCCGCCGAGCACGGAGTGCATGTCCATGTGCGGCTTTGGAGGCTGTTGAAGGAGCTGGGGGAGGCTCAGGGCTGCGCAGTCGGACTCCGCAGTGCTGGGACGGGTGAGACGTGCGCTGGCTCACCGGCCTGCTCTCTGCACGGCCCCTGCGCTGCCCGGCGGCTCCTCTAATTTCTCACCTCAGCCTTGCTGTTCTGGTCACAGTGACGTGTTTTCATTGTAAACACCATCGGATCCTTTTTAATGAGCTTGCTGCTAAACTGTATTTTCCTTTGATGAGAGCTACATCCCTTCACCTGTTTTTTTTCTTCTTTTTGTTTGTTTTCTCTATTGAAACTCAGTGAGCCAAATTCAGCCCAGGGGCTCTATTTGGCTCAGCTAGTTTAACTGCCCTGACCTCATGTCACCTTCTTAATTGATTGAGCTCTTGCTCAGGCCTGAACTGAATCAATTATTTATTTATTTTTAGTTGGCATCCTCTGTTGACCTTTCCTTTCCCATAAGCTGCAAGGCTGACCCTTCCTTCCTTATTTCTCTTCCCTCTCCCTCTCTCTCCTAGTTGATGCTTCCACCAGCCTTAACCTTGAGCGCACAGCGCTTGCTAGAAAGCGATTCACATTGCAAGGTCTTTCCAACCGCAGAGCTCCTCCCAAAGGTAAAATCACCACATGCAGCGTTTGGTCTCTGGCCATCTGTCTCCTGCACTCCCACAGTGTTTGCTCCATCCCATAGCACCATCCATCACTATTTCCTAACGTGCTGCTGCATCCCACCAAAATGTGCCTGTCTGATACACACATACGGCTCCTGTTCTCAAAGACCCTTTACCAAACGTTGCTCCCACAGCAGTGCTGGCAAGGCAACCTTTGAGTTGACTGGTTGTCTCTTTTACTGGGGTACAAAGTGCAAGTAATTTTTGTTTCCAGTTTCTCTCAAAGGCCCAAGTGTAAAGACAGTTTAAACCGCAACACCTAACTTCTTTCAGCAATTTATTGGCTTCAAGGAAGGAGTATCATGGCTGTGCTGTGCTGCACTGGGTTTTCATGTGTTATATAGGTCACTGGTTTCATCTCTTTCGTATGTTAAATGTTGCTCAGGGACTAAAGAACCATTCTAATGGTTCCGGGGAACTGGGATTCAGAAGATTTGGGATTTACTGCTATTTATTCTCTAATTAGGTTATGTGGCAGTGCACAAGTCACGTCAACTCTGTTTTTCCATCTTTAAAATGGTATATTCTGAGTCTTCATGCATATATGTTTAGAAAAAAACTTAATATCCATCAGTAGAGAGCATTCATTGCATGTTCCTGTGATGGCTGTACTAGCAAGAGACTTTAGAAGAAAGAAATGCAAATAGAAATGAAATTGTACAGTTATATTCACAATCATAATTCACCTTATTACTATTTTTTTTTTGTTTCTGTGCTGATAAATGTTTTTTTTTCCTGCCCTCTAAGCTGTGGACACTCAGCTCAAAGTCTTGCAGGAACTGGGTGGGACTTGAGATTCCTTTAACCTCTCTCCGTTCCCCAGGGTCCCAGGTTTGCTCATTCCACTTCTGCTGTTCAGCTATCAGCCTGCTCTGGCCTAGAGGAAACCCAGTGTGGAAAGTGCAGCCTGCAAACAGGCTGGATGATTGGCAGAGCGTGGTCATTTCCGTAGCCTGTGATGGCCCCAGACTTTGTTGCGCTGCGTGGAGGGGCTTTTGAGACATCAAGACAGGCAAGAGGCCGTGAGGTGGAGGTTATGATGGTAGGGTTGTCCTGCTCTTGTCCCTTTGGTCTAAGGATCCTTTACTGGCTATGGCAGGAGATGGCATTGCTGAGCTGGGTGCTCCTGGGTCTGACCCAGTGTCTGGTCATGGCCAGAGCACCTCAAAGGACAGTTTGAGCTTTCAGGTGATGAGACTGACTGGAGGAAACCAAGGTCATCTGATGGAGCCCAGCTGGCAGTGGAGGCTGGTGCTGAAACCATTGCAGAACCTTCTCGCCAGGCTAGAAAGCACTCTGCAGAAACACTGCCTGTTTCTGACAAAGAGAGGCCGATGTCTGGAGGAGAAACTTCACCATCCTGCGCTCAGTTAATGTGGGGCCCCCAAGGCAGCAGCCCCAGATGTGAAGGCCTGTACCCATAGCTCCCCCTTGGCTTCTGCCACTGTAGCTGTCCCGCTGTGAGGAGCCCAGTTCCTTGGAGCTGCCATAGGGTCTCCAAGAGCTGCACAACATGCATGTAAATACAGTCCAGTGTCACAGTTAAAGTCAGATTTTCTTTGGATATCATTAAGGGTAGTTGCAGCAGCATAAATGTGGAATAATAATTCCCTTGTAATTGTCACCAAAGGCAGAGTTTAGCCTCTCATTTTTCTTCAGCTTTTTAGGAGCTCTAAATACAGACACACTTGAATATATGTGCTTTTATGAGTAAATTAACAAGGAACAGCATGAGGTAGTCACAGAATTTATAGTCTTCTTATGGAGGCAATGGTAGCCAATATAAAGTTAAAATCACACTGAGATTTATAGAAGCTTAATAAAGTTTCCTCATGTTTTGGCAGTATAGAACCTAACAGATAGTGAGTCCAACAAATCATGGTCATTTCTGCTCTACTGGAAACAAACAGTGATATTCCATAGGTAGAAATAAGGAATAAACGAAGTAAAGAGAAAATGTATGTGTCTTAACACTGAAATAGAGAAATTTGAAGGTTGGGAGTTGGAAAGAGACTTTTAAGATTTCTGACAGATCTTCACAGTAGTATTGTTTTTTTTTTAACAAAAACTTTAAAACAATCTAAAATTGATTTTACTCAGTACTATATGAAAAAAATCACATAAGTAAAACAGTACATATGCTTAGAGGGTTTGCAGCCGGCAAAGACTGGAAAATGATCCTGAGCAACCTTTTTTCCCAAGTAATCGTGCTGTAGTTGGTAGGTGCAAGAAGCATTCAGATGTCCATATCCCCATGAGCAGACAGGCTCTCTTAGGACCTGCTTTACGTGTTTACTGCTTAAAACCTTTACGTATTTTAAAACATTTGTGCTTTCCAAAGCTAGCAGGCTATTTATACCTTTGATCAGTTTATGACATATTTTGAGTAAAAAATGCTACTCACACTTCACACAAATGTAAGGAAGTTGTGCCTTTGCGAAAAGATGTGATCCTAACTAGGATAAACCAGGAACACTCTGTTGCCTTCACTTTCTCCAAGCTGTTTTACACTATGTTAGGAAGGGGCCTCAGAGGACGGTTCAGGGTGTTCACACAGTTAACTTCCAGAAATGACACGTGAACTCACCCTGTGAATATTTGTATTTTAGGGTATTTCAGATCAGTCATCACAGAACAAGCACTTCAGCATCTTTAAAATAACTCATCATCTGTAGACACGCATCATTCTAATCATCATCCTCATCCCTGTTTGTTTTGTACTTTGACTTAGATACAGTTGCTAAAATATTAACCAGCACAAGTTTCTTTTCTGCAGTATTAAGATTGGTGCAATTGCAAGTGCTTTGACAATGTATTTATTTGAATATTTTCTATGCTTTTCACTTTATTGAGGATTTCTTTCCTGGCTGATTAAAGGGAGCAACCTGGCTTTTATTTGCTCTTTTCCGACTGCTGCTTTGCTTTGGACATTTTTAACCCTCAGTGCTTATTAACCTCTAATCCTGCCCTGCATTGCATCTGTCTGTTCTCCCAGATCCAGAATCTAAGGAAAGAGAAGTTACCCGTCGCTTTTCCCTAGCCTCCTCCATCAGCACCACAGCTAATGCATCTGCTGTGACCAAAGGTACCGTCATGCTGCTTGCTTAGCTACCCTTCTGCCTTCCTGCTGACCGATGCATTTGCTGCCAAACGCTGTTGACAGAACGTGTTCATCAGGGTCAGTCTTTATAAATCCAGGACGTTCCAGCAGGAGAAGAGGCAGGATCAGAGTATATAAAATGTGGGGTGACAGGCCAAGACATTTTGAAGATACAACGAGACATGCTCAGGCACATGTATAATGACTCTATTCATCTTCTCTGTGATAGACCTCAAAGAGTGCTGCTGGTTTCCATGGAAATTGGGTTAATTTTTGGCTGATGTGGGGTTAGGTTCCCAGCTTCTCTCTGGAACTGGATTCATTGAAATTCAATAGAAATTTGATTTACATTTCATTGAAGCTGTTTAGAAAATTTGCTTTTAAGGACAGAATCTTCTCACCACCCATCAGACCTATCAGTCAAGAAATTCAGAAATCAAGCCAAGAATAGCAGCAATAATTGTCACTTTAAGCACATTCACCATAATCACACTCATAGTTGATTGAACTCAATAATGATTAAAAGGAAGTTTTCAGAAGTGTTTAAGGCAGGTAGATGCCCAGAAGGCATTGACTTCTACACATTTCCTATGGGAACTTGTAAAAGTTTTTTATCCCTGAGCTGTAAATATTTTGAGAAAAGGCACATGTACAAAAATTATTTTAAGGTATTGCACGACTGCCCACATTCAATCTTGACAGCAATCTACGCATTTTGGTAAGCTGGTAGTGTTGAAAATCAGTGGGATTTTAGGCTCAATACATTTTGGGGAAAAAGGCTATAGTAATTTGTACAAGCAACTTTGCTACTCGTTTGTCAGGAAGAAGGTTACTCAGTGCTCCCTGCAGAATGTTGTAAATCGCTGTGAAGGGCACGAGTCCAGGCTTTGACTGTGCAAAGCACTGTGCATCTCATAGCTCTCTACCCTCTGCATAAGCCTCAGAAATACCGGGTTAGTTATCTAGGCTATTGAAAGACTGGTGACAGGGGGAGTTATTAGCCAAGTCCAGAAATGGAAAGAAGAGGATATACAGAAAAGGACTGGGCAGCTTAAGTTGTTCTTATTGAAGCATGCATGTGTGAATTACAATTAAATTTAAGTTTATTGAAGTTTTATGTCTAGCAGGAAGGATTCTGCCCACCACAAGGCTGGCCAATTTCTTAGAAGGCAGAGGTTGCAAAAGCTAGAAAACAAAATTAATGCTTTTCAGTTATTTATGTAAGATAATATTTTAGGTTTATATAACAAGTCTAAAGTCTTGCTTCACCCTTAGCCACACACAAACCTAGCCAGAATGTTTGGATTATTTCATCTGGGGACACTGTTTGTGCTGTGTCCTGATCCTCGCTCCTAAACGCTTAGCCCTGACACATCTGGGCTCCTCAGCACGTGTAATCAGGCCCCAGCAGGAAGAGCAGGACAGGCAACAACGGAGATTGCAGTTCACATGTGTTAGTGCCATCTCCTGGCAAGGGAGGGAGAAAACATCTGCATAACCTCCCTGGAAGCAGATACATTTTCTGTGACTTAATGTCTCTTGCAGAAATGGCTCTGTTTCTTATCCACATCACAGAAGTGTTTATTTTACCCCTTTCAACTTAGGCATTAGTGATTTTTCTGAGTGGAGCTGCTTTTTGTCTTTCTTTTCCTATATTTAAATATTGGGCAGGTGTAGTCATTCCAGGTCATGTTGTCAGGTAATGGGAAAGCGAGTTTTGCCTTTAACAGTATTTACAGCCTTGTGACTCTGCCAACTTCACACAGGTCCCCTTGTTCCTGCAGTTAAAGTCAAGAGACATGAAATAAAGAGTGACCCAACTCCCCTGGGGTTTGAAGGTATGAGTATTTCCATCCTGCATGAAGCCTCTTTGGCGAACTGTTGATCCCACCCACTGAATGCACATCTCATCACTGCTGGTAGATGACACTGGAGTCCATATAGGCATTAGGGGCTTGGTGTCACCTCATTCTTGTTACAACCACAGTTTGCCACCTCCTTGCCTGCCCCCTGACTTCTTTACCAACTAAATTAACCCTGCAGATCAGTGCCTCTTTAGGGAGGTGATGGTCTAGACCTGTGAGCTGGGTCTGGATTTTCTGCCTGGCTTCTACCCCTTCCCATGAAGGGGGAAGAGAGGTCCAGGCAGCAGCAGAGGCCAAGGGGCTACTTCTCACCTTCACACACAGTCTGGCCACTTGCATCCCTCTTCCTTCATCAGGAACTGCAGCGAAGGAATGGGAGGAGCTGGAGGCAGGTGCACTAGGAGTACCCAGGAGGCTAGTCCATACATTAATATCCATTGAAGGTGCAGTGTTTCATTTCAGCCAAGCAGACTCTCCAGCTATTTATTGCAGCAGGATCGTTGGTTACAGTTTAATAAATAGTATCAAAGAGTTAAACGGGGAAGCGATTCCCCGGACACTGGAAGATGGCACCAGCTTTCATTGCCAGCACTTCCACTTACATCCACATCTGCCAGAGCATCCTGCCCTGTGGGGAAAAAGGTGCAGGGCAGTCCCCTTGCAGGACAGGGAGTCTTCTCTTCTGATCCCGTTGCTCTGCACAAAGCCTGGCTAGAAGGGGCAAGTGGCCAGCTTATGGGTAGCATCGGTGACATATTCAGAGCTATCTCCTATGTCAGTCCCAAAAAAAGAGGAGACTGGAACAGAGAGCTTGGAAGAAACATTTCAGAGGCAGCAGATGAAACAGTGGTTTTGGTGTTTGCAGAATGCTTCTTGATAGTGACCCCTGCCGCTACACTCAGGACCATCCTGACACCCAGTACCAGAGTTTCCTGAACTTTGATGCTTGTACTTCAGTCTCTTCAACACTGTCTACTTGTCATCTCACCACAGCATGTAATTACAGAGGCAGGGAGTTTTTCAGGGCTCAGGTACTGTTTCAGAACTAAGCTGATTCCCACAAGCTGAAAGCCATTGGTCCTACTGAGTTTCTTTAATCAGGAGACAAATGAGCATCATCATGCCCCTGCCAGCAGATATTGCTGCTGCTGCTGGAGCTCTGGCAGAGTGAAAAACCCTCAAGATGCAATTGCATTGATACAAACTCCCCTATAAAATTGCATCCATCAGCAATGATATTAATTTCTGGTTGGGAAGAACAGTCTCCCTGGTCCATTTCCATTGCAGTATGGATGGGCATCAAAAGCAAATGCCATCACCAACAGAATGATCTGAGATGCTGCAAAGAGTGTACATTAATAAAATGCACCAGGAATCTGTCGCGAAATGGAGCACTGCACCGTTCGCTCAGCAATCAGTGTCATTAACTAACCTCACTATTTCTGCTTGGTTCTTTTGGTTGTTCTTGGTTCATCTCTAATTTTTACTGTTTTTTTTTTTCCTTTTGGAATACTCCTGCTGTGTTTTCATTCATCTCTTTATAAATGTTGGAGCCCAGTCCACTTGTCTGTTAAAGAGACTACCAGTTGCAGAGGTGATACAGGAATTCACATTGCACTGGTTGTCTGATCGCTATTTCACTTTTAAGACACAAAATTGTACTTCCTATCACAGATGCTTTTGAGAACACCATATTGGCCCAGACTAAGTGTAGTACCGGTTCCACCACAAGACCAGTACCTAGATCTGCTTCACAGACAGGTAAACAGAATTAAAGCATTATTATTAACACAGTTTGAGAGCATAACTTAAAGAGATCTCTACATTTTTTCCATATAATGAATATCATTTTCTTTGAAAGCAATCAAAGACCAAGCTGGGGTCACCTAACAGATATAGAAACAATTTACCAGATTCTGGTTTTATGTAGTTCAGGTACTGTTGAAAATATTTCTTTGATCTGATAGCAGAGAGTTCAGAATTTCATCTGTGTTATTTTATTGCTTGAACGAAGCATGTAAATCTGACTTAGACTCTGTAGTCTCTGAACTTGCAATAGCAATTTATGAGGAAGAAGAAGGCCAAGATGATGGCAGGTATGATAAGAAATCCTTTTTACATCAGCTACCACCTTGTATCCTTCCTACAAATTAAAGTGGTGACTGAAGCTCTGTCCAAGCAGGAAAGGGCATTTCTTTTTCTTTTGGTGTTTGCAGCTCAAAGATTTGAGCTGTGAATTGAACTAAAATTGCCCTGGCAGCATAAAACTAATTAGCACTGATTTATTCTTGTCCTTGTAGTTGGAGGGGACAGTTTTGCTGGTGTCATTCTACCGACACGCAGGACCCAGCTCTGTATTCTGCATAATCTGTAACTACAGTTGTCTCTTTGGCCTGAAAGCTCTGTTAGTATCGAGCCCTGGTGTGGACCCGCGCATCTCAGCGCACGAACCCCACTTCATAGGCCAGCTCACACCTTGAGGAGCATCACCTGGTGACACAACCACACCTGCTGTGTCGGGGTGTAAGCGGTGGTGCTGTCCTGGTGGCTCTTGTTCCAGAAGAGGTGATGGGGCAGCTGCAGCCCCTCTGTAAGGAGAGGGAGGAGAAGGGGACCTGCAGCTGTGTGTTGCTGAGTGGTGCCCATAGGAGGAAGGATAAGAATGGGAAGGGGTTAGATAAGACTGTTAATAAGCCCATTCAGGCTGCTTTTCTGCTTCCTTCCCAACTCTCCAACCTGCCCTGCCCAGAGGTGGTGATGCCTGAGGACAGGTTCTGCTGTGGCTTGAGCATAAATCCCCCATGTGAGAGCTGTTTCTGTGCCTGGTGGGCAGAGCTCCGCTTTGGCACCTGGGGAGCAAGGACCCTCGAGCTGCACAGAGCTGGGTTCTGTGTCTGCACTGCCCACGTGCCCGTGGATGGGCAGCAAGGAGGCAGGCATGGGGTGACGGCACCGACTCCCCTCCGCTCGTACCTGTGTGAGCTGCAGGATCCCTTGATGGACACAAAGTTGCTTCTTCCTGGCTGAATCAGGAAGGGGATAGACATCCAGTGTGATGAAAAGCACGGAGCAAGAGTGCTGTCTGTGCAGGAGAGACAGAGGGATCTGTCCATCCTGGGAGCCTCAGGCAGGGGGGGACTTAAAGGCTCAGGCTGCAGCCTCTCTGCACGGGTTTCTGCACAGGGTCATGTGCATGGGCTGGGGATCCCTCCCTCCCTCTCGTTAGGTACCTTCTACTGTGCTGTTTGTGTGTAAGTTGTGCAGCAAAAGGGCTCCCAGCAGAAATCTTAATGAGATCTTCTTTCCTCCCGAGCAAAGGGAGTTTGTCGCAGTGCCTTGTTCGGTATTCTGCCCCTTCCCTGCATCTCAAGCCTGTTTCAAGGTCTTGTAACTTGCTCAGGTGCTAGCATCAGCGTGGGGTGAGAAGTGGACAGAAACTCGATGCCTTTGGGTCTTGTGTGTCAGATAAATAGATGGAGGTAAGCCAGAAACAGGAGGAGGATGCCATGCTGAAAATCACATCAGCAAATTCATCATTTGCCGGCGCATTTATTCTGCNCTTAATGAGATCTTCTTTCCTCCCGAGCAAAGGGAGTTTGTCGCAGTGCCTTGTTCGGTATTCTGCCCCTTCCCTGCGTCTCAAGCCTGTTTCAAGGTCTTGTAACTTGCTCAGGTGCTAGCATCAGCGTGGGGTGAGAAGTGGACAGAAACTCGATGCCTTTGAGTCTTGTATGTCAGATAAATAGATGGAGGTAAGCCAGAAACAGGAGGAGGATGCCATGTTGAAATTCATCATTTGCCAGCACACTTATTCTGCTAAAACAACCCTGGCCCTTGCTTTCTTAACATCCTAAACTGAAATATGGCATGCTGAGCACACAGTGTATTGATGCACACATATCTTATGGCCCTGCAATCTGCCCTTCCCCAAATGACAGTAAGGAGCACACGTTTAAGAGAGAAGGTAATGACTGCAGCATTATTTTTATGTCAAAATCCATAAAACCAGCTGTAAAATGGTCCAAGCACTTCAGTAAGTGGAACAGTGGGAAATGAAACTGTGACATCTATTATTTTAAAAGCTTGAGTCTAGAAGAGCCTGATAACTCTGGTTTTTGTTTCATCTCCTTTGAAAAGGTTGGCCCAGCAGGCACCTGCCATCTCTAGACACGTTTGAAGATTTCGAAGCCATCCCCTCCAGCACAGATGAACTCTCCAACTCTTCTGACATGGAGGAAGAGACCAACCCTAACAATGTAAGGTCCTCTTCGAAAATTCACTAACCTCTTTGACTGTGCCCCCTTCTCTTCTTTTACATACAGACCTTAACCTGCAAAGTTTGGGTTTACACCACCCCTACAGTCATGGAAGTATGGGAAAACAGGAGACTGTGACTTGGGGTGTTGGGGCATTTTTTCCAAGGTTATTGTATGCATCAGGATCATAGGAGTCATTCTTACTTCCAAGCTGCAGCTTTTACTTTTATAGGAGGAAGTTATTCCTAAGAGTAACTTAGTGATGGAAAAACTGTGACCCCTTTAAAATAAGTAATTTCATATTTTTTCCCAGATTGCTTATGCTTATGTCTCAAACCCAATTTCTTTGACAGAATAATGTCAGATTGATCAATTCTAACACCTGAGTGCTCAGGACAGTTCTGTGAGATTGAAAAATGTTTAACCTGGGCATGATAAAAAGAATGAAAAGTGACAGAATTCCCTAGAGAAGAACTGTCTGGCTGCTTGCAAGCCTGCTTCTGTGTTTAACCAAAGCATCTCTCTGTGGCACAGCATTCTTCATCCGTGCTGACCTGTATTTCTCGTGTGTTGTTTCGTTCATCTTAGGGGACCAATCTCTTCCGGGTAGAAGGCAGTTTTGACAGCTGCTTCCCAGATTCCCTTACACTGGAGGATGGAGATTTAGTGCAGTTTGTGCAGGAAGGAGAAAATGGGCAATGGTAAGTACAGGAGCAAGACAGAATATAGCAGCTAGAGTAGCTGTAACCTTCTGGGAAAGGTGCAAGATGTTTAGGATAATGCAAAAGCATTCCCAAAGTGCTTGTGGCATGAGCTCCAGAGGACAGAAGTTTGCATGAAGGGAAATGGGAATATTGGGGCTACTGACATTTCCCAGCAAAAAAACTCTCAAAGGCAGCCTGCTCCCATAGGATGCATCAGTAAAATCCCCATGCCTTCATCAGAGCTGTGCCAGCAAGCCCGAGAGCATATCTAGCCCCAAAGGCTTAAATATAAGGCTATACTCAGAAGTGACTGACAAAGCAGAAGGAATCTGGCCCCCCGAGCTCACATACCTTCCAGTATAGTTATCATCACCCACTGAGCAGTGGTTTATCAGCATTGCTGAGCAGAAATTTGGCAGAAGAGGCTCCGATCTCCTTGCAGGACCCTTGTAGTCTGCTCACGGGTCTTGCTCAGAAGAGGTGCAGCTGAGGTGAGAGCAAGCCCAGGGATGGGAGGTCAACTAAACCCATCCACGTTGGGTGATATTTACTGCAAACCTTGGCAAAGGAATGGAGGGAAATGCACTGACTGTCCTTTGCATTTCAGGTTAGTGAAGAAACTGGTTTCCGAGAAGAGCGAGTGGGTTCCTTCCAGTATATTGCAGCCAGCAGAGGGGGACAGTAACAACATAATTAAGAACAGCAATGCAGGTAATAGCAGCAATATCTTACTGGTATTTGAAACTGCTTCCCCTTGTCCTACTTTCTTCTTTCCATTACTGGCTGCAAAGGCTGGAGGAAGAGCAAGTACTGGGGAGATCCTAGTCAAGATAGAAGTCACCCTGTGCCCAGCTTTTGTTCAGATCTAACACCCAGATCTAACATGTTGCATCAGAAGAGTTGAATTTCAGGAACTCTTCAGATCAAATGCTTTATTTTTTTTTTTGCGTGTTCTTAAACATAATTGACCAAAATGTGCCCTTGTTTTCTCTTGATCAGAAGATAGAAAAGCTTGGCACATTCCCTGAAGACCCTGAAGACAGAGAACTACCAGTATTTTATCTTTTAAAAGGAAAAGAAATCCACATACACGACAGCTAGCTATTGCCCAGAGAGTCTCCCTTGCCTTTTATGAAGAAAAGTGGTAGAACTGTGATTGCTTCTTTTCTTTTTTTCTTTTTTTTATTTACCTTAAGCTTCCGTTAAGAGACCTCAAGACTGTAGATGGAAAATGCTTTAGATGTGTCATTGTGACGGTGCCCGTGTCCTCCTTTTTCAGATATGTACCATGACTCCTGCAGCATGGCCTCAGTAGAGTCAGAAACCAAGGAGAGCGAGGTGGCCAGGAGCTTACCAGCAGAACAGAGGGCTGGCAGCTGAGCCGCAGGATCGCCCTTCCTCAGGACTCCATCCATCCCTCTGTTTTGGGTGGACACTGGATCAAAGTTGCCTTTCTCACAAGCTCTGAGCTTCACAATCCACTAAAACTTCATCAGCGTGAGAACTGTGGTCTCCAGCTGGAAGACGGGGAAAAAGAGATCTTGAAAGGAGCATCAAACATCCTAAGAGCATCAAAAACCACCTTCAGTATTATAGGAAAAAATGCTTCTTGCATTGTTTATCAAACTGTTTCAGAAGATGTGGCCTAAATTAGGTCAACAGTAGAGCTGAAGAGTTACTATGCACGCACCTATTGGCAACTTTGCTTAAACACCGAGTTACTGCAGAGGGACATAGGTATGGTTGCGAGTTCTTGCTCTACCGTGAGGTTGCCCGGAGGCTTTTCCATTTGCTTGCCTCAGTGGCTGTGCCTTTGCCGTCCTCCTTAATTCCAGTGGATACATCACAAATGTGCCCTTCCTGCTGATGGTTGACACCAAAAACATCACATTTTATGGTGGTTGTGGAAAGAAGACTTCTGCCTCGGACCATCAGAGAGGCTTCACGCGTTGAGGACATCATCACAGTGAACATCCCGCTGCCTACAGCGTTATCTTGGGATGATGCAGGTGGCAATCCCAGCTATGAGGTGGAGGTGCAGGGCTTAGCAGGGAAGAGTGGGACAGCTACTGTGACAAAGAATACTTCAAACTCTTTTTACAACATAAGTCATTCCTCCACCCCCCTCTGCAGTCTGTGGTTGCTGGATCGGATTCCTTCACGTTTGGTGCTGAGAAATTCATTGAATGCCATTTAATGTCATATGTTTGAGTAGACTGCATGCTTTCACCGTGTGCTGGCTATGGAGTAGATACATTTCATCCCCCTTAAGGAATATACTTAAGCATTACAAATAGGCCGTGAGCGTTAGATGCTCCAGTGAGTGGATAAAGTGTTATTGTTAAATACTCCTTTTTTTTTTCAGGACATTTGATTAAAGGACTGTACCAAATCTCTGCCACTTAAGGATGTAATATATAATAAAAAGTGGTTACAGATGTTATTATTCCTATACAAGCCATTAGCTCGTTTAGAGCAGCTCTGAAGGCATGAGCATTTTGATGGTAAGTGGGTTTTCAGTCCCACAAAAGCTGCTAGTACTTTAGCAAAGATAAATATTGACCAAGGATTGCAAACGGGCAAATATCAGCCAGGAGCCTAGAAATTCATGAGTCGGTGGTTAGTTTTCCCTATTAGAGACCTTTTGTTTAACCTTGAGGCTAGTAGTGCTAAATGTAAATAATAAAAATGTGACAAAAGCACTAAAAAGAGAGATGAAGCAAAAAAAAGCCCTCTTTAGTAATTAAACATCTGAGCAAAATAGTAGGAGCCTGTAACATTTCTGTTTGCAGGGACCTGAATGTTCTTCTTTGTGTCTCAGTGAGGCTGGTATTGCAGTTATCCTGTGTGTGAGTCAGGAAAGCTGTGAAGAGGGTAAATAGTCCTATTAAAGAAAAAAAGTCTTGGATCAGGTAGATAAAGGCTTGCTCAGATCTTTCCCTTTGGAAGCTTATTGGTTAATTATGAGTTGCACTGTGGAGGGGCTAAAATGGTTAATTCTCACGAATAAAGTTCTTCTAACCCTTAAGTAATATATAATCCCTGTGGTTTCTGATGCTTTCTGTTCATGACAAAAGCATCTGAGAATCCTGTACCTTTTGGGGAGCTAATCTTGTCCTGCAGAGGTCAGAGCTTGTCCCTTTTGTGCTTGTTATTTACCTTAAAATGACACCTGGGCTCTCAGGAACCTGATATGTGTTTGGGGTTACTGAAGTTATGGGAGCAGCTCTAGGAAAGGATCGATTCCATTCAGTTCCCCAAGGAAATTTGCAACCATATTTTCTTGTAGTGCAATCATTTTATTCTCTTCATAAAATGACTTCATTTTGGTTCCTCTATTGCTGTCAGCAGTTTTTGCACGGTCTCATAACAGTGCTCCTGTCCCCCCTGCGCTGAGCACAGGAGGGAAAAGGGGCAGGGAGCTTTGATTGCACATTAATATATGTAGTACGTTTGGGTTTGTGTGCGTGAGCGTGTGAGTGGTGGGAGAAGGTTACCCAACATACATGAAACTGCCAAAACTAGGAGTTGTCACCTTGCTGGCTTATGGAAAGACCCAAATCTGCACTTTGGAGTTTCTCTGGAGGAATTTCATTCTAATGGTGAAAGGCAGTGCAAGCCTCTGCCTGACCAGACTCAGAGGGGTTAGCGGGTAAGATGAGTCCTCCTCCTACCTCTACTGTGTGCAGCGAGTGCGAGTGGTGGCATCTATGGGTTGATCCGGAGATGTGCTGGGCAAGGGGGCTGCTGCAGCAGCATCTCCTCTCTCCTAACCCATCGGAATGACTGCAAAGATGTGGACTGGATTATAAGTAATTCTTCAACTACTTTGTATTTGAAATGAATATCTAAAATTTTATGCAAATTCTCATGTTCCATCCTCATGGACCAAAGCTGGAGGCTACCTGCACCATGAATGTACCGAGGATGGCGAGGAACTCGCCTCCCCATAGCCGTGGGGAGTGCAGAGGCAGCACGTGGCCGTCGCTGGCTTTGGGGGCTGGTTGTTTCACATCTGTCCCCAAACCCCGCTGAACCTGAGCAGGGGCTGCTCATCTGCTAGTCACATCTTTGACCTTCCGACAGTACCAGAGCCCAAGATTAGGCTGCTGGCAAGGCCGAGAGCACCCAACAAGAACCAACTTTCTGGCTTTACAGGCCTGGCAAAGTGGGGCTTGATGACTTTTTTTTTTAATGTTAGGCAAGATAATCTTTTAATTGGTTTCTCTCTGACAAGCAAAGTGATAATTAAGGGACTAGCTCTCCCTATAAAGTCTCAAATATGATTTGGGTAATGTCCAGCAAGACTATCATGTACATTAAGGTATAGTTCTGTATTTAGATCTTTGACACCATCATTTTCGGATTAATGGTCCAGAAAACAGAGTGTCCAAGTACGGATTTCATTTCAGTGCTCTTTGGAGAGGATATAAGGACCATAACGGTGTTTAAAAGGAATAGTTGCCAATAAGTTTCAGCTGCAGAGGGGAGAAGGTCTGAGGTTCCGGCCCAAGCTCCCCGATGCCGTAGCAGCACAACCCGGTCAGTGTTGCACCTTGACTGTAGGTCCACATCTGCTGCCTCCTCTGGGTCCAGACGGGCTGGACCTGCCCTCCAGGAGAAGGGTTTGACTTGGAATCTCCTTCATCCTCATCAGCTGCTGTGAAATGTGCAGAAACTTCATGTCCTCCCCTCAGTTTGGTGTCTTTGGCCAACAGCCTCCTCCATTCTTGGAGGTAACGTCAAACACAGTCGCCGTGATACGAAACTCCTGCTATTTAGTAAACCAGGCCAAAATGCAGTCAGGCCTGATCCGCTGCTACCTTCAGGCCAGCCCCACTGAGCGGAGAACCAGACCCACGGTCCTCACCTCAGTCATAAATGGCAACGGCCAACCATGTCTGAACGTGGCCCTTGATGGTGACAACAAAGCTGCGTGTGTCTTGTGTTCTGGTTGTGTATGTGATGAAAAGCCATTTTATTATCCATCCTTTTCTTAGACTCTGAAATTTGAAGCAGGATTGGATGTGAGAAGGGTCATGTGCTTCCTTTCCAAAAATGTTCAAAGCCTGACCTGATATGAAATATATGTTTAGAAATATTTAAGAATAAGAGAAAAAAGCCAAATTGTGTATACTTCTTGCAGCTGGAGCTGAAATAGCTGCTAAGATTGTTTTTCTTCCCAACGGAGAATTGGTACAGTTTGTTATTCTTGCATATTTTCCATGGTGTTGATGATGATGATGATGTATTTGTATATTGTGACTGATGAGAGATAATCAGACAGGGAAAAAGCACAGAGTTCTCTTGGGGAATTACCTGTCTCTTTTTTTTCAGTCAAGACAGAATGTATGACTTTATTACAAGAAAAAAAGTGTGAAAATGAACTTTCTGTAACTAGGCCATTCTGAACTATGTAGAACCACACTTTGTTTGAGATTTATAAAAATTACAAATAGTAAAACAAACAAAAAAAGAAACATCAGTCGCAGTGTTTTTTGTTTTCCTGTCTGAAGCAGCAAGTCGTGATCTTTCTTTTTGTTCCAAACAGACAAGTGTCAGTAAAGGCCCATCAGCGCAGTTGAATAAATCCACACTTCCGTCCAATATGTTTATTTTCAACACCCGTGTCACAAAGACACAAAGTGCATTTTTCCCCCCATCTCTCAGTTCTGTTCCTGAATCCTTGGGACTCCTTGGATGAGCACAAAGCTTCCCTACCCAGACAGTTCAGCACTGGGTGCGCTAATGCTACAGCCCCGGGGCCAGGGCTCCTCCTGCCAGGGAGGCGTTCTGCTCTGCTTGGCATTTCCCAGTACTGACTTTGCTCCCAACCAGCGCTGACCTTCTGGGAAAGCTCTGGGCCCATTCCTAGTTCTTGCAAAGACTGGGAAAACGAGTTCCCACCCGTGCAGGAAGGAGGATGTGTGGCTGCAACCGTCAGCTTTCGCTCTGACTCGCCCCGGAGTGACCGGGACGGGCACTGGGTGACACTGTCTGCGCTCCCATCCGGAGCATTCCAAGGGCACGAGTGGCTGGGTGCTGTTTGCCTGGGAGGGTGTTTGGACACAGCGCTGACGTCCACCCACCCGGGCTGACCCACCTTGAACAAACTCCGTCCTGGAGTGGGGTTGGATCAGCCAGCGCTGGTGCCGACAGCCCCGGGGACTGGGGCCTTCCCGGGGCTGTGCTCTGCTTGCAGAGGCAGCCAGACCTCTCTCTGCTTAATGGAAAATAGAGGATTTTATTTAACAGGACTAACTTTTAAAACAGCCTGGGGGTTGCAGAGATCTCAACCCCGCACTGGGCTGCCGCTGCAGCAAGCACCAAGCGAGGCCGAGGAGCGAGCGGCCGTCGGCGGTGCCCATCCGCCCCCACAGCAGCCCTTTCCATTTTCACTTTCCTTTCTAACCATCATTTTTTCTTCCCACAGCAGCTCGCGGAGGAGAAGCACCCGCCTGCGCCCCTCTCCCCACCTCCTTCCCACCCTCCCACGTGACGGCCGCTCCTCGATGCCCGGCCCGGGTCGCAGCCGGGAGCAGCAGCGCGCGGGCACCGACCATGGGCAGGAGCGCGGGGCCCTGCGTCCTGCTGGCCTTGGCCTGCGGTGAGTGACGCTCCTGGGTCGTGTTGGGCGGCCGGGAGACGGGTTGTGCCTGGGATGTTGCTGTGAGCACCGGACGGGGGACAACTTGAGAAGCAGTTTTCCTGCTAGCAGTTAAGGGTGCTTTTAATAGAGGCCCCCGGTAAGAAGCAGAAGAGCAAATATAAATACAGATATAAATGTAGATACAAATATATTTAATCGTGGCTGCTGTAGGCTTGATGTGGTGTTTTTCCTTGTATTTTTCGTTGTGCTCACTGACCTGAACTCTGCTTGCGTGATGGGAGCAGCTCTAAATTGTATTAAAGCAGGCGTTTTTGGTTTTGTGTTTCTTAAAAATAGTTCCCAGACCAGCAGAACTAACTGAAACCTCAAGTGAGACAAGCAGAAGGAAACTACAGAAAAAGCACTTGAGTCTGTGTTTTGTGTGATGCAGAGCACGGTCAGGAAAGCGAGAACACAGCTTGGGGCTTGGGCAAGGCTGGGGCAGACAGGGCTTATCTCAAGGGCCACCCACATCAAAGTCACCCTCAGATCCTTTACTGTGGCTCCGGGGAAATCTGTGCAGCCAGCCTGGTTATGGATGGGTCCCGGCACCCCTAGCGCCTGTAGCACTGCGGAGTCTACGTGGCGAGGGAGGCAACAAGCAGGGAAGCGGCACAGGGACTCGCTATCAAGCAGCTCCGGCAGCGCCTGCCCTGCTCTCCCGTGTCCCGTTCGCATCCAACAGCCTCTAATGCAGCCCCAAAAGCTAAAGGCAAAGGGGAGAAAAACGAGGCTGGGAGAAATAACATTGTTGACCACTGAGTTGACCACTGGGTACCTTTGGCTAGGAGAAACTTGTTTCCTTGCCTTTCCATACATTCTTTCATCATTTTTTCCATCCTATCCATTCTTTTATCCATTTCTCCATTTTTTTATTTGTTCTTTAGTAATCTGTTGTAATATTTTGTTAAAGCCACCAAGTGAAGTCTTTCTGTGCAGGTGGGGAATTACAAATATTGAGAGTTTAAGGGATAAGGGCCTGGTGAACTGAGGCTTAAGAAACAATTCCTGTGCCTGAGGCACCATCTCAGACAGGTCAAAAACCTCTTAGAGCCCAAGCAGATGGAGTCGGTGAGAATTCCCCATGGGCGGCAGGAGGTGGGGTGGGTTTTTATGTAACCATTACAAAAAGGCAACCGAAAAATAAACACGGGTATTTCCTCTGCGCAGCATAAAGCAGAACCGAGCACCAGACTGTTGGGCCGTGTGAGTTAGATGCCAAGGCGGGTAAAAATTCCCCAGCAAGAGGATAGTGCTCTCAGCAGCTCCAGCACTGCAAGCCTGGACGCTCCGCAGGGAACTCGGGCACGGAGCGTTGGCGCTTCCCACTCCTGACTGCAGCCCCGGCTCCAGGGCTGACCTGCCTCGTCCCCTCGTCGGAGGCTCGGGTGTTACACACCCAAACAGAGATGAAAACCAGGATTTCCTAAACCAAAATTTAGGAATATGGAGCGTAGGTCTCCCTTAGGTCTCCCTTTCTACACTTCTCTGGCATACGATCTTTGAGGGATAATTGCGGCATGTGTTCAGTTCCATACATCTCCTTTCACTCCTCTGGTTTTCATTGTGCATCTGATTCTAAACAAATCTGGTTTTGTAAATACGCATCCTAAAATGGAGACGTTCTGTGAACTCAACTTTTGTTGCAGATTTTTGTTCATGCTGAGCAAAAATAATTAATTGAATGAAAAGAAGATAAATTTGTGGGATTCCAGCCCTATCTACTCAGAATTTGCCTCTGGCCTTAAGTCATCCTGAAATCTGCATCTTGGCAACCTGCCTGTCCCACAACATTGCTATTGATTCCTGAAGAACCTCCTTGGGAGAACCAGCTTGGAATAAACTGTGCAGCCAGGATGTTGAACAGCCGAACACACTGTAAAGCCATAGTGTGAGGTACATAAATCACCTGGGGCTTTTGGATCCCTTCTGTCTGCAAAATGGAGAATTCATTTCTGTTCTCCAGCTAATCTAGGCACTGAGACACCTAACTACATCTTAAGCTGCGTGCATATGAAGGAACCCGTGTATGTTAGCGATTTATGATTTCTTTTAGCTTGACTTTGTTTTCACAGGGTCTTGTTACATATTCACAACCTAAGACGTGTGAAAGAGCTGTGACTTTTTACAATATTATTTTACAATATAGGTTTTCACGTTTTTTTTTTTCACTTTGTTATTCACATTTAGGGGCCACATATTTCCTTTCGCCACCAGTTCTGCAGCGAGATACACTTCTGCAAACGTTATAAGATGGAAGGGCTATTTTTAGATGTGGTCCAAAAATCTACTGAGTGTTTACCCTGAAATTCATTTCTCCTTTCTGAACGGGTGTCACGGCAGGGCCTGCTCTGTCCCGGTTCGGAGTACCCCCTCGGGTATCTCCCGAAGGGAAGCACTGAGCGCGCAGGCTGCTGTGGCTGCAACATCCCCACGATAAAACCTGGAACCTCCCGGTCTCCCAGACTGTCCTGAATCACTGTGAGACGTTTGCATTGCCTCATTTCACCTGCTAAAAATGTTTCCTTTCCCCACGCAAGTACCAACCGCCCTTCCTCTGCCCCAGCCAGGCTTGCGCTGCCTCTCCCCTAGCCCATTGCTTGCCGCAGGTCTCACTGTGCCGCTTCCCAGGAAAACCTGTGCGCTGGGAGCCGGGAGCCGACGTGCGGCCATGGGAGCTGCCGCTTGGAGCGGCGGAGTTCAGGGGAGCAGGGAGAAGCCAAGGCCAGGAGAGCCGGATGCTCTCTTGTTACGACCTGACAGCAAAATCCATGCGGTTATTTCGTGGGTATCAACAGAAATTCTGGACGATGTAGTTTATTAGATACTGACCCATCCATTTCTTTACAGCACTTTCCTCTTGCCGTGCTGAAGTGACCCAGGGTGTCAAAACGTCTTCGCTAACCACATCCTTCAAGCAGGCAGCTACTTCTGCTCAGCCCCCTTCCCTCTATCGCTCTCCAAGCCGCGGAGACGCCACGTCCCACGTTAGCAGCACAAGCGCCCTCAGAACGGCACCCCGCAGCCGCACAACACCGGTGCGGGCAGCGCAGCCGCCTCAGGCGACAGCGCAGGCCGCAGCAGCCGCCACGCGAGCGGCGCCGGCGGGGACAGCCTCGAGCGGGGCCACCGCGGCAGCTGGTCCCTCTTCAAACGGTGCCGGTCAAACAGCTGCTCCTGCAGCGGCCAACAGAACCGTACTCCTTCTGTGCACAACCGGTCGAGCCGAGACAGACGGCAGCACGGCAAGTGCTGGTGGGGCTACAAACACAACCCGAGCGCCTACGTGGACAACCAACCAAACGGCAGTTGTCATCACTACTGCAGCCACCAGAAAGACTACAGTGAAGACGACCCATGGGCCAGCTAATCAAACGACAGCTCCCCAAACCGCAACAACCACGGCCGTGGCCACCACGACAGCCGTTCACCCAAGGACAACCATCCCGTCTACTACGACGACGGGGAGACCCACTCCCGCCCCGCAGCCTTCTGCCATCCCCACGGGCACCTACACTGTTCGCAACGGGAGCACAACCTGCGTCAGAGCAGTGATGGGTCTGCGGCTGGTGGCTCAGAACATCCAGAAGGTGAGACGACAACGCCATGAGGCTGTACCTTGCCATAGCTGTTTCATTAGCTGATGTTAATTCTACTGCTTTTAAAGCAATTTAGTTAGCAAGTTAGCTTGTACCACAAAAAATGACTTGTTTGCTCCCAGACTCAGGCCTTTTCCACACTAGAGAATCCCAGCTGCTGGAGTTGGGCTTGTAATGATGGCAGTGGGACATAGGGTGCTTTTTTATTTAACGTCACAGCTGAGATACCTCTGCAGCCATCCCCATTATCAACCCAACATTCTTGCCTGGAGCCTGAATACTTCTTAAATTCGTTGAGTATTTAACGCTGATGGAAGCAATTCACATCCCTCACACTGCCCAAAGCCAAGCAGAGCGTGCTATTCCCAACCTCACCCACGCTTTGAGAATCTCTCAGGGCGATTTTTATTATACAATTAAGGTAAAAGCTATTAATCTCTCTGTGTTTCTTATTGATCTTTCCCTCCTCCTCTCCATGAGCAGCTCTGCAAAGTCTTTTTCCCTCCACAGAAGCAGTTGGAGTACGTGAACATCAACCCCAACAAGACACAGACGTCTGGAAGCTGTGGGACACGGCAGTCTGCTCTCAACATAACTTTCAGCGGCGGCTTTGTGAACCTTGTCTTTGTAAAGGTAAACGGTGCATTTACAGGGAAGGAGGGTATAGATTTGGGAAGCTGGAATTCAGGCTGCTTCTGATACATTCCTGGTGAATGGCTGAAGGAAAAGCCACTATCTCTAGGATAGTTTTCCACATGGATATGAGGTGTTATTATTCCTACCCTTTCTAAGGAACTAATAGCATAGCACCATGGATTAATTTAGGTCGTGAGAGACTTTTGGAGGTTGTCTGGTCCAATCCCTGCGTAAAGCAGGACTAACTTCAAGGTTAAATCAGACCTTGTCTACTGAACGTTGAATTTTGAAAGGTTCTTCTGTTTAATTGAAGGTAATAGTGCCTTGAAATCCTCTCACAGAAAGTGCTAAGGAAGAGTATACTTACAGCTAGCAATCAAGACACACAAGGTTTATAAATAGCCCCTCTGGAAAAAAAAAAAAGTGGATCTCATTTTTCCGTAGCTAAGGATGGAGTGGGAGGAAATGCTAGGTCTGCCATCGGGACTGGAGCGGGATAGAGGGAGTTTGGCGGCCTGGAGACCCTGCTCAGGAGTAAGGTGTGTGTGCCCGCAACTCTGACTCACGCTGTCAATGAAATTGTTGCTCTTATGAAATCGTGTCTCAGGGGCTGCCCAAATGAACATGCAGTTACTCATTTGCTCCCCGCAGATACCAGGCCACACAGTTTTGCCCAGGTCAGAAACACACGTAGCTGTTAAACCTGAAGGACCTTCTGTGCACAGGGAAGTGCTTAGGAGCGAGCTCAGCGCTGAGGGAAGTGGTTTGCCTAACATCAGAGTAGAAAAACTCAAACAGCTGAACAGCAAA
>VWPW01021510.1:0-16319 GCA_013389825.1 Crypturellus undulatus | reverse complement strand
GCTCCTGGAGTTCCAAGCTTCTATCCACGTGGCTCCATAGCATCCCATGGGAGGCAGACGAGGGTTTTGGCGTCGCGTTACAAGGTGCCCAGGCCTGTTCTTGCCACCCCCATGAGGGTTTCACAGCCTCGTGTTCTCCTAGGAGGTGTCTGGCTCACGGGGACTGGCTACCATGGGAAATACGTGGGTGCTGTAGGACAACCCGTGGGTGCTGGGGGAGAAAAATGCGTTGCCCAAGTCGCTCCAGCCACGTCCAGCGTCGTGACGGTGTCTGTGGTGCTGCTTGTCCCGGGTCCAGCTCTCCTGCTTCTCCACAACCTCTCCTGCTCCCGTGTAACCTTTCCCGCTACACTGCAACCTCTGCCGCTCCGACATAACCTCTCCTGCTTCTCCACAATCTCTCCTGCTCCATTATAACCTCTCCTGCTCCTCCACAACCTTTCCCACTCCAGTGTAACCTTTCCCACTCCACCACAGCCTCTCCTGCTCCTTCACCACTTCTCTGGCTCCAATGCAATTCTCCCGCTCTGGTGTGACCTCTCCTGCTCCGGTGCAACCTCTCCTGCTCCAGGGCCCGTTTCCCGCTCCCCTGTACCCCCATGCTGCAGTGCAACCTCTGCTGCTCCACGGGCACTGCCTCCGCGGGCGGCCCCTCGCCACAGCCCCCTTCCCCGCGGGCAGAATCCTGCTGAGGGGAAGGACATCCCTAAAACGCCGGCGCAGGCTGCTGGGCTCCTCGGAAAGGGGTTTGGTTTTCTCATGCTTATTGGCGCTTCCGAGGACCGGGCGCCGGGGCCCTGCCGGGAAGGGGACTGGACGCGGATGCAGCGAGCGGCTCTGGCAGCCACGTCAGAACGGGCAAAACAACAACCAGAAGAGGCAAAAAAAGCACCGTAATTCATCCCCTGTGACATGTCCTGCTCTGCAACGCGCCGGCTCCTCGGTTACCTGCGCAGGGCAGGGGGAGCTCCGGCTGCGGCCGTGGCCCTGCGCGCACCGAGGCCACGTGCTCAGGGACCCAGAGCCCACGTTTGGGCCCCCAAATCCCATGTTGGGGTTCGAGAGCCCACCGAGCCCCACGGTGGGATGTTGTGTTCCGTGATTTTGGCATTTGGATGGAAAATAACCAGTAACGTAGGTATCTGCAACCCTGCTGAGATGGACTTTTTAAAAAATCCCAATATCCAAGACAATGGGGGACAGATAACCACTCTCCCCTACGGATTCACCAAGGTTAAGGACAGCCCCAGTGGTTCTTCTTCCTAGCGACAGCTCTTTCTTGATAGTCACATGGCAGCAGCAGACACGCTCTGCAGCTTCCCAGCTGGACCGGAGTTCAGAATTCCCAAATTTCCTCACCGTGACACCCAGAGCTCACCCGGGTCCCTTCTGGAAAAGGGAATGCACGGCGGAGCCAGGAAACCAGGCTTCAACCCGACTCCTCGGAGCATCCCGGCCCTCCCCGCCTTTCCCACGGGAGAAGCCCTGGAGCCGCACGGGACCCATCCCTCCCCAAATCCCAAGTGGGAAAAACGCCTCGCGGGGAGGGACCCCTCCAGCTCCTACCTGCGCCGGCTGCCGCGCGGCTCCGCTCCGCGCTCGACGGCAAAGGCAAAGCAAAAGCGCAAGCACCGGCGCCTGCGCCGCGCACTTCCCTCCGCCGTGGGCAGCGCCTCCGCGGCGCCCGGACGCGGCTCCGCGCGGGCGGCAGCGCCGCAGGGACACGGGGCGGGTGGCCCTGGTGGCCACCATGTGCCCGGCTGCACCTGGATGGCGCTGGGTGTGTTGGGCACCTTCTCCCAAGGACTCGCTCTGCTCGGGAGGCCGCGAGGCGTTTTGCTGGATGCTTAGATTCCCTTCGATGTTTTCCCTGCTCCATCACCATCCTCCCGTCTGCTTTATCCATGGTGTTCCTTTGCCCGTTTTTCAGCTCAAGGCAGCAACTTTCTGTTTTTCCATCTCCTTTCCCAGGTTTCTCCCATTTTCCTCCTCCATTCCCAGTTCAGCTCTCCCGTTCCTCCCCTCCCTGCTGGTCGCCCAGCCCTTCCCGAGCTCTCCCATCCATGTGTCCCTGTTTCTGCCTCTCTCGGTGCTCATAGGGGCCTTTCCGCCCTCTGCCCGCGCTCTTCCCAATGGAGTTGGGAAGTCCCTGTGGACTGGGTTCCCACCAGCTCCACATCTTGCTCCCCATTTGGGCTCACACGGATTTCCCTCCACCCAGCGCTGTCCCTTGGCAATGGGGAACACGAGGGTCACCCCAAGAGCCCTCGTCTATCCCGCGCTGGACCCGGCAGCTCCATCGGGATCATCCCTCAGCGCGTGGGAAAGGCCTGATGCCCCATGGAGCGGGCAGCATCACAGACCCCATCCCCAAGGTCCCTCCATGGGCACATCCCTGCGGTTGGCGGCTCATTCCGGAGCCCAAGGACACCTGGCACAAGAGGTCACCTCGGTCTGTGTTTTGGGGTGTTTTCTCTAGGTTCCCTGGCTGGAAACTCTCATCCCCGCTGACGAGACGTGGAGCTGCGACACATTCTAATGGGGAAGGAGACACGTTTGCCCACCCAGCCCGCACTTGAGCGCTCTTCTTTCCGGTTTGTGACAAATATAGAAGCGGCAGGTTTGAAATGACACGAGCAAAATAAGCACTATTGCAACTGACGCTTTCTGTGGCCACCTATTTCAGGGTGAATGGGTAAAGCTGGGAGGAACATCTCCCTTACCACGAGTGTCCTGGCTTGCAGCTCAACCCATCGGCTCGTTTTCGTGGTAACTCGTTTTCACGGAGCTGCACCAAGGATTTCTTTGCAATTTGGTGTTAAAACAAGAGCACCGCCGACGTCCAGGCTAAATGTAACCCAGAGGATGGAACGGGAATAGTGGAAATGGTGGAAATAGTGTTTTATATCAGGGCAAGTCACGCTGGTGCCACATCTTGTAGGGACATTTGGGGATAACATCTAGTTGTCCTCTGTGCCCTTCTTTGCTTCTGGCACAACATAACCAATGGCCCTTTCACCGTGTCTGCTGATGCGGTAATGAAGAGGTGTTTTGGGGTGATTTTTGACCGTTCTTGTTGTGCTAAGATGGGTATTTACGAAATGCAGCCATCATATGGGTCAGCAGAGGCTACTTGTCTGGCCAAGACCCGTCCTCCAGGGACAACCAGAGGGTATTGGGGAGCACCAGGAATCCAAAGCCCCAGTTCCGCAAGGATCTGCCCTACCGGAATGGGTCCCAGCTGCTTCAGGTCCGTTTTTTCCCCATAATTTATGGATATAAAGTGCGGTTTGACCCGGCCCTGGCTGCGCTCAGCAGAGAGGCCCGGGAGAGCAGAGCGCAGGTGCCTGAAAAACCCAAGATTCGGTTAATGCCATCAGCAGAGGGCACTGCGGGACACTTTATTGCTGGATTAACCGTTCCTCCCCCAAAAACCTTCTTTTCCTCTTGTCTGCCTAATATTATGTGATCGTGGGTAGTATTTATTTGTTTATTATTATTTATTATTTATTTTATTTATTATTTTTATTCATTTTATTTATTATTTATTATTCATCTTTATTTACTAAGTAGTAATTCTGCAACAATCAGTCTGGCAACTCTAACTCAAAACTGTTTAACAAAAAAAAATGCAACTCAATAAACTCAAAACTGAGAAGGCTCAAGGTTTCTTGATCCAATTTGCATGGGTTATTTTGAGCTTTCCCTTTTTTTTTTATTAATTTATGCAGCAATTCTGCTTAAATTACAGCTTTGTTACCTGCATTCATTGGTTTCCTTGAACGAAGGAGAAAGCCTCTTTTTCCTGCAATGTCCAAGAAAGCGTCTGGCCTGGGAGGCATCTCTGGTATTTCTGTATTTATCTTCCTCTCCGCTGCCTGATTTCAGTTTATTACACATACATACATACATATTTATAAATATATCCCAAATCAGGTTGCAGGCCCTGGGGCTGCTGCCTGTGCATGGAGCGGGCACCCGGCTGCTCCGTGTGCTGGAGCCCGGGCACGGAGCTGGGCTTATTCCCTCCCATTTCCCGTTTTCAGGAATCAAAACCTGCTTCCCGCAGGGCACCCTCTGTCTCTGCCTGTGACAGAGGGTGATGGCAACATAAAGAAATCCTAAAAAATCTCAGAATTCCTCCCCTTCTGCCCTCCCTTCCCCACCAGCTTTCCAGGGTTCCCGAGTTTTCTCTCTTCGAACAGCCGCTGCCGTTCTGCCTTTCCCTCCTTCCCTGCACAGTTTGGGGTTTTTTAGCTCCTTTTTAGCCCTAAAAACTCTTAATTTTTTCCCCTCACTCCAAGCAAGCGCCTCCCTTGGTCTCTCTGACGTTACTTTTTCCCCTTTCTTTTCTGGGGGAGATTCCTGCCGGCTGGGACAGGGCGCATCAGGTTAGGCTCAGCCTGTCCCATTCGTTTGCGAGGNGCCGCTGCTGTTCTGCCTTTCCCTCCTTCCCTGCACAGTTTGGGGTTTTTAAGCTCCTTTTTAGCCCTAAAAACTCTTAATTTTTTCCCCTCAAAGCAAGCGCCTCCCTTGGTCTCTCTGACGTTATTTTTTCCCCCTTTCTTTTCTGGGGGAGGTTCCTGCCGGCTGGGACAGGGCGCATCGGGTTAGGCTCAGCCTGTCCCGTTCATTTGCGAGGTCCCTTGCAGGCGGCTGCCCTGGGGACACGTTCCCAATCCGCTCCCTGCGCCTCCTGGTTATTTAAGGGCTTTTGGCGCTGCAGCTCTTGAGCCTTGGTCTATGTTGCTGGTCCAGGGGCTTCCTGAGCTGTTCCTGGCTCCGAACTTGGGGTCTCTCTGTGGGGAGATGCTGCAGGGCGAGCAGCAAAGTTGCATCCTGCTGCCCACGGAATGCACTGTGGAAATATAGGGGGATTTGGTGCAAATCGGTGCAGCCTGTCCCGGGAGCAGCGGCCACGCTCGGCCCGAGCTGGGGCAACTCGGTGCCTTTGGGTGCTCCCCGGGACGACGAAGCCACCGTGCTCAAAATAACACCTGCAATGCCAAAACACGTATCGGGGGCATTTTATTTCCTCCCAAATCCGCAGCCTTAAGGGTATGTGCAGCTCCGAGGGCCTGGAAACGCTTTGCTCCTTAGGCAGGATGCGGAGGCTGGAGCAGGACGCCGGGGAGCACCCGATGCGCAAGGCGGCGCGGCGCGGGGAGGACGTCCTGCTCCCGCTGCCACCTCGTCCTCGCTGCGTCCCGTTAAAGTCACCCTGGGGCAGGTGTCCCCGGGCTGAGACGGGTGCTCAAGAACAACAGACCCACTTTTTTTCCAGCTTCAGAGATATCCCCCTTTCCTGCAGGACTCCGTGAATTGTAGGGAACACAACGGGGAATCCAAGTCGCGCTCGGGGACCCGACGCATCGTCATTCCATCACCTGCACGGGGGAACGTTGGTATCTCACGAGATGGACTCCAACAAGAGCTCGTCCGGGGGCGCCGGCGGCATCTCCCTGCTGTTTATTCGCCGCAGGAACTTGGGGAGCGCCCCGAATCCGAAGCGCGGGAAGCGCCACGTCCTGCCGCGGATCCGGCCGCCGGGGCCGCCCAGACGGGAGCGCAGGGCAGCGCCGCGGAGCCGCAGCAGCTCGTCCTGGAACTCGCCCGTGGAGAAGTAGTAGAGGACGGGGTCGAGGCAGCAGTTGAGGCTGGCGAGGCAGAGCGAGACGGGGTGGAAGCGGAGCGCGCTGCGGTGCAGGGCGCAGTCGCGGATGACGTTCTCGAGGACCATCATGAAGAAGGGGAAGTTGAGGTGGTAGGGGGTGAAGCACACGAAGAAGACGGCGGCGCACATGAGCAGCATGCGCCAGGCGCGCCGCTTCTCGCCGGCGCTCTGCCCGTGCCGCAAGGAGCGCCGCGTCCTCCACGTGCAGCACGCGATGGTGCCCAAGGGCAGCACGAAGCCGAAGAGCTCGGCCACCGTCACCAGCGCGATGGAGGCGCCCGGCGCCAGCTGCTTCACGCCCAGGTCCGAGAAGCAGGTGGCGGTGGCGTTGGCCAGGGCCGGCGTGCGCACGATGGGCAGCGGGAGGCACGCGGCGCCCACGAGGAGCCACACGGCCGCGCTGACGGCCGCGTCGTAGCGGCGCTTCCAGCCCTTGGCCCTGAACGGGTGCAGGAGGAAGAGGCAGCGCTGGATGCTGATGCACGTGAGGAAGCAGATGCTCGCGTACATGTTGAGGTACTTGAGGTAGAAGCACAGCAGGCAGAGGAACCTCCCGAAGGGCCACGTGTGGTTGATGTAATAGTAAATGCGCAGCGGCAGCGAGAGCACGTGGGCCAGGTCGGCCACGGCCAGGTTGATCATGAAGATGACGGCTTTGCTCTTCTTGCTGATGAAGCGGCACAGCACCCAGAGGGCAGCGCTGTTGGCCAGCAGCCCCGGCACGAAGATGACGGTGTAGGTGGTGGCGTAGAGCGTCGACTGGAAGGACATGTGCGGCTCGCTGCAGTTCCCCGCCGACGCGTTGCTCTCCATCGCCGCCCGCTCCCTTCGCTCAGGACACCGCCAAGACCAACGGAGGGTGTCTGCAGGGAGAGAAAACACACTGTAATGCCAAAAACATCTCAGCGTTTTCCCACATAGAATAAATGGATAAAAGTCTCAGGCGAGAGGGCTCCCCGCATCCATGCGTTGGGTTACAATGCTCTTCTGGAAGGGTCTGGTTGCCCCAGGGGGTGTTTTTGGGCAGCAGATGGTCCCGGTGGCCACGCTTGGACCTCAGTATTGGACCATGTTGGAGTGCAGGAGCCGGTGCCCGGCTGCGCTGCCCCCTTCCCTGCTGTCTCCTGGGCTCGTGCAGGGTCCTTGGGAGCCATGCAGTGCATAAATACATGTGCATAAATATATACAGCAGAAAAGAGGGAGCTGGGAACAGCCTGGACCATTGAGTTGGAGGCACTGTGAACCGGAGCGCATCCCGGCAAGTCCAACGGAGCCCGGAGCGCTGTGAGGACAGTGATGGAGAGGTGCAGACAGGTCTATGAGCGCCCTGGCTCCAGCCCAAGGAGCAGATTGAGGACTAACAGCTCCCGCCGCCCTGTCCAGGCCGCTAACTCGATTGCTGGGCTCGTGGCAACGGGATGATCCTCCGGCCGCAGCCCAGGGCACGGAGGAGGATAAATAGATAAACAGGAGAAATAGATAAATAGGATAAATAGATAAATAATGCCTGTTAGAGCAAAACTCGTTTTCATCCATTTACCCATTTCACCTCCTGTCATTGGCACTGAGGATGCCCGTGGGTCGTGCACAGGTCAGAGGCGCTCGCTCAGGTCTGCAAGACGGAGTGAAGTTCATGAATTTCCCACTGAATTTCCATGAATTTCCACATATGTATATATACGTATATATATACACACATAAATATATTTTAAAAAAAGACAAATACATTTGTGGAACCACCATCCAGGAGCCAGAGAAGACCCAAAAAAGTGGTGCCAAAACCCATCTTGCCCCCAGCCTGTCCTTTGGTCCAAGCTCTTCTCTGAGATGCCAGTATCGAGGGCAGCTCCAGCATGAGCGGTGCAAGAAGGGGAAGCGCTTCGCATCCACTTTCATGTTGTTTTTGAGTCAAATCCTTGCCAGACTGGGTTTTCTTACTTACATCTCCACTTTCGCGGTGAAAAAATGAAAGAGCGAAGTGAAACCCAGTGCTGTCCGGCTGCTGCATGGACCTGCTCTTGGGTCAGTGACTGCCCTGGAATTCTGCCTTCCCTGCCCAAGTGGAGCCACCGGAGCTGGCAGGGCCGGGATGCCCAGCTCGAGGGCACAAGAAACCACATTTCCTGGGAAATGAGCCCGGGCCTGGTCCGTGCTCTTGGCACTGAGGTTTCTTGTGCCTGGTGAGCAATTGTGCAGCTTCACCTTTGGTTTTCCGCAGGAAAACGGGAGACGATGCCATGGGGGAGCTCTTCACGTGCCGAGATCTGCATCCCTCCCCGCATCCCTCCTCGCATCCCTCCCCACATCCCTCCTCGCATCCCTTCCCACATTCCTCCCTGCATCCCTTCCCACATCCTACTCATCCTCCGTATGCAACCACCGGCGATGCTGGGGTGAGGGGAACCCGTCCCCATCCCAACTCGCTTTCAGTTCAGTGACGTTCTGAAACTGGAAGAAAACCCTCCTTTCACTTCCTCGCTCCTCGTGCCATGGCTTTCTCTCTGTTTTTCTTTCCGGTGGCTGCTGAAGCGGATGAATCCGATTCAAAGCTGCCCCTGCGAGGAGGGAGGGCAGCGAGTTTGGCCACGGGGAGCATCGAACCCTGCTCATCCATGTGGCCCCAAAGGTTTTAAATCGGCTGCATTGGGCAGGGATTTCTTTTCCTGCAGCTTCAGTGAGTGCCAACGTGCGCTGGGGATCGCCCGGGTTTTCTGAATCACCGCGCGCTCCACCCAGCCCGGTTGCGTTTGCTGCGCCCGGAGTTGGGAGCATCCCAGCCCTCGACTTTTCCATGGATTCCTCCCCGTGGCACCTTGGACGAGCCCCGGCTTCGGGGCTGGGCAGCACCCGCTGCCCCCAGCCGAGCACGGGGGAAGGAAGAGGCATCTGGCAAAAATAATAATAAAAAAAATCTGCTTTTGGCTGGAAATAAGTTTTTCTAAAGCTTCTCCTTTCCAGCGGTGGAGGTTTTCCTTTTGCTTCAAGCTGTAATTTCATTTGCTTTTTTAGTCCAGCAGTGGTAATGGAAAACATATACGTTGAATGGATCAGCTTCCGTGGATCAAAGCAGTTTGGGGATATTTTCCATAAATCAGGGGGTTTGAGCCCATTTTCCCACCTCCCGCTGCATGCACATGCTCCCCAGCGCTCCACACTGAAAAGAAATGGGAATAGATGGTCGTTCTCCGAGGCTGCCGAGGACGTTGCAGCAGCGTCCGGTGGGTAAATCCTCTTGGAAAAACACATTGCTCGGAGCTCGGATAGATCCTGGAGAAAAAAGGGGGGAAAAGCAACTTACCTCCCTGCGCGTGCCGCTCGCCGGGGGACGATGTCCATACTAGTGCATGGCAGGAGCACCCGGGCTGCTTCTATTCGCCCCAAATTTGCTCCGAATCCTCATCCCTGTGGATTCCTCCCCGAATTCCAGCAGGTTGAGGGGAATCTCGGAGTGCTGAATCCAGCCGGCATCTGCAGCCCGATGCAGCAGCGTCTGCAGAACAGGAAATCCTGTATTTTGCTTCTCTTTGCCGCACGAGTGTGTACGGCTAATGACGTTAAACAACTGGGAAGAGGCTGACATCATTTGAGCAACCGCGGCGGGATTGAGGGCTTGGACACGGATTTCTTTCTCTTTTTGCATAGAAACATGTGCGATTCCTGCCCAGGCTGGGTTTGCTTTCATGTGCAATCACTTGTCTGCTAAAATAACTGCAAAATCAGGAAAAAAACTATTTCAGGAAATACTAAGTAAAGCTACAAGTCGAGCAGTAGAGGCTCTCTGGAAAGCAGAAATTTTCCTCCTTTTCCTCCCTTTGTTGGGAGTTTTATTAGCCCTGAGACTATAACGTCTATAGGCTGAAGCTTTTAAGGGTCTGGGCTTGATTCCTGAACTAACATGTGGGTTAAGGTGGAGAGTTTTCCCAAAAACACTTTCCGAAAAAGCTTCCATCGCCTCCAGCTTCATCCACGTCTGTCTCCTTTCTGCCTCCATTAACTCCTTCCCTTTGGAGATCTTTAAAAATGTATTTACACATATATAAATATGCAGTGTATTTGTGGATATATGTTTTGTGTGTGGTTTTTAATATGTATACGTGTGTGTGAGGGGGTTTTAATGCTAGTGCCCACAGAAGGCCTGGAAAAGAAGATCCCTCTTCCAGCCAGTTGTGATGAGTAGGTGCATAGAGTGTCCCACCGTTTGCAACGTGGCTGCTGCCGCCCTTCCCTTCCTTACTGCATTTCGTATAGAAATAAAACTGCTTTTTCCAGTTTTTTTTCTTAAAAAAATTGTTATTTGCAGATCCCGGGCGGCAGGAGCGATGCTGGGGGCTCCCGGAGCTGCAGAGGGCACGGGCGCTGCCCCAGCGCATCCCTCCCTCTGCATCCCTCTATCCACATCCCTCTCTCCTCATCTCTCTCTTCACATCCCTCCCTCCTCATCCCTCCCTCTGCATCCCTCTCCCCATCCCTCCCTGTCTCATCCCTCTCTCCCCATCCCTCCCTCCTCATCCCTCCCTCTGCATCCCTCTCCCCACCCCTCCCTCTCTCCCCCCTCTCTCCCCATCCCTGTCTCCTCCCTCTCTCCTCCTCTCTCTCTTCACATCCCTCCCTTCTCATCCCTCCCTCTGCATTCCTCTCCCCTTCCCTCCCTGTCTCATCCCTCTCTCCTCATCTCTCTCTCCCCATTCCTCTCTCCTCATCCCTCCCTCGCGTCCCTCTCTCATCCCTCTCTCCTCATCCCTCCCTCCGCATCCCTCTCTCCCCCTCCCTCTCTCCGCCTCCCTCTCTCCCCATCCCTCCCTCCTCATCCCTCCCTCCTCACNATCCCTCTCTCCTCATCCCTCTCTCCACATCCCTCCCTCTGCATCCCTCCATCCTCATCCCTCCCTTCGCATCCCTCCCTCCGCATCCCTCCCTCCCCATCCCTCTCTCCTCATCCCTCTCCCCATCCCTCTCTCCGCACTCCAGCGGCTTCTCCCGATAAAGTGGCCTCTCATCGGGATATCCGGGCTGGCCTTCCTCCCGCTGCGCCCCGGGAGCGCGTCCAGCAGCCCCTGCAGCCAGCGCTGCTCCTATTTATAGAGAGCAGCGTGTCCAGCCGGAGGGCTGGATCCCTGCCCGGGATCACGGTCGCTCCTGGCTCTTCCTCTGCTCATCCTCCTCCTCGCTCTGATGCAGGAGATGGTGGCACTACGGGACCCGAGCGCTGTCCCTTCACCATCTACTAAACAACTTGGTTCTTCTTGAAAACTCAGGTATATTTTTCCTTAGCTCTCCTGGCTCCTTACTAATGCCAAACTTGCAGATTTTACCCTATTTTACACTTTTAACTTTGCAATTTTGCATTTTTGAAGGCAGAAGATAAAAGGGATTTTTAAAATAACCCCGAGGTTTTATCTAAGGCCTTTGATTCTTTGCCTTGATGCTGTATCCTGTGGGCAGGAGGCCAAGCGCGGGAGTGTGAGGGCATCCCCTTAGCGCCGCCGCATCTGCTCCTATCGCACAGGATGCAGCTGAAGGATGTATGGAAAAACAAGCCGGGGCTTTCGAGAAGGAAGAGGGTTTATCCGCAAAGAGCAGCTCCCCTTGGAGCTGGGGCGCTCCAAGCCCAGCATCCAGCATCCAGCATGATTCCCTGCATGGAGAACTGGGAATTTCAGGTAAATATAGAAAATAGAGGTGAGGGGTTCACAAAATCCTGCTGCTGAGGCCTGGGGAGAGGCTATCCTGGGAGCTGTGTCCTGCTGCTGCCTTATTCCGAATGCATTTGGGTCTGTTCCCATAGGATTAGGCTGGGAGAGGAACCTGGGGCATCATATGGGTTAAGATGGGATGATGACAGGGATATCACCCGTATGGAGCTACCGAATGTGTTTGTATGGATGTGGACTCGTTTTTCCCAGGAATCAGGGTAAATAAGCACCAAACAGGCTCGGAGCAAGTGGGAAAGAGAGAGCGTTCAGGTAAATATAGTATTTAATTGGAGTGAAAACCTTCCCGTACCTGTTATACAATCTACTGAAGGACAACACAAGTTGGTGGTGGTCGATGCACTGGATCATCTGAAGGCAACTCTGCTCTGTGGGTGCGAGTGGTGGCTATGAAATTAGGCTTTCATTTGCCAAAACACGTTTATTTTTTAAGCATCGTTTTTTGGAAAGAACAACAACAGTAGAACAAGCTCCAGTTACCACAGAAGTGTCTTCAACTCGTTTGCACTCCATAAATGCAGGACTGTTTGAGAAGGAAATTACAGCAAGGGGTTCCCAGCCACGTGCTGGGTGATCTAGGTCTATAAAAGGTCTATAAAAATCCTCAAAACAACCACTGAAACTAAAGTCTCCTTGACAGATGATGTTGTAAAGGGTCTAACTCATGAGGAAGATGCTGAGTTGGCAGGAATCCCATTATCTGTGCTTAGCTATCCCTGAGCATCCACCTCTGCTCCCATTTTAAAGGGATTATCCGCAGTGTGTGAATGCACTGGCATAATAAACCACCCAGTTAAACCAGTGGAAACATCTCCATTGGCTTCAGTGTGAGCTGGACTGTTCTCTTTACAAAACCACAACAACTTGCAAGAACACACTGGTTTTAAAAGCTAGTTCCTTCAGATAAGCACATTTCCATCCTGCAGTATAAGATTATATTTGTCATGTCATAAACCTTAATCATCCTTTCACAAACGGGACAACTACGGTAGCTTATTCTATCGGAAGGGTACAAATGTCCCCAGGGTCTTTCACTGGCATCGTGGTCCTTCAAACCTGCCCTTTTGCCCTTCCCCGCTGCACTGGGTGTAAAACTAACACACAGAAAAGCTTTGGTTGAGCTGAGATGTGAAAGAGTGGAATTAGGTAGGTAGATTGTAATTCTACTTAGCGAGTGTTGCTGAAATGTCTCGTATTTTATAGAAAAGCTTTGGTTGAGCTGAGATGTAGAAGAGTGGAATTAGGTAGGTAAATTGTAATTCTACTTCTACTTTCAGCAACGAGTGTTGCTGAAATGTCTCATATTTTATAGCAATGTATGAAATGCTGCCACTGATGCAGCCTGAGAGTTGCTCCGAATGCTTTGGGAAAGCTCCAGGTTTTCCAGAGGGAGTAAATCACTGGCACAACGATCCCCAGAAATCCACACGCAGAAACCTTGGAAGTGACCAAAAGCGGAGAAATGTTGCCTAAAAACTGACTTGTATAAAGCACTGCAGGGGAAAATGGGGTTGCACCTTGTGTCCTCTTTTCATCTGCCCATAGTTAAGTCATAAAAGTCATAAAAATGTAAACATGAAGATGAGCAGAGCGGCCACGGGAGCAAGCTCAGGAGAGGAGAAGGGGGAAACACGGTATGTGGGGATGCAGAACAGTCACGGATCATTTGGGGCTGTTTGGGGATTCTTGTGGGTATAGCATGTTTTTAGCAGAGAAGCCACTTTGGTGGGTGTCAGTGTACGATGTCAGTGTGTGACTGCCCCTGGTTTGGTCACAGAATCACTGAAATTGGGGAAATACAAGAAAAGCAGCTGGGCCGTCGCCACCGCCTCATTGCGGACACCTCGTTGCTCCCTCCGGCATTCCCCACTCCAGTGAGGTCCCGTGTGGGCTCCACACCATCCGGATCCACGTCAGCCACAAACACACACTCCTCCTAAATGCGTTTCCATTTTGTGTAAAGCAGAAGATTCCCACTGCCACAAAATGCCCCGATCAAACAAACCTGCAGGATCTTCTGCAGGATCACAGACAGTCTTGGACGGCAGGTGAAACTCTTTGCTGCTCTTTCAGGCCTTCTTGTCATTCCTTAATAGAGGAGGCGCTTTCTTTGCTCATGAGCCGGCTCCTGATGACCATGCTGCTGTGTCTGGAGATCTGATCCTGAAACTCGGAATTCATAAAGAAATACAGGATTGGGTCCAGACAGCAGTCCAGGCTTGCGAGACACAAGCAAAAGGGTTGGGTGTAGAGCGTGATGCTGCGTAAGAAACAGTCCGAAATGACGTTTTCTTTCACCATCATGTAGAAAAAGAAGTTGATGTGGTACGGTGCGAAGCACACGAAGAACACGATGGCGCACATGGAAACCATCCGTAGGGCCTTCTGCCTCTCGCCGCTGCTTTCCGACGGTATCTGGAAGCCCCGGAGGGAGACTTTGGTCTTCCACGTGCAGAACAAGATGATGACGAGAGGCCCCACGAAGCCAAAGAGCTCGGCCGTGGCCGTCATGAGCACCGTGGCCACCTTGCTGTGGATCTGGCGGACTTCGAGGTCGGCGAAGCAGGTGTTGGTGCTGTTGGCCAACATGGTGCTGCGCATGATGGGGAAGGGCGAGCACGCGGCGCCCACGAGGAGCCACACGGCCGCGCTGACGGCCGCGTCGTAGCGGCGCTTCCAGCCCTTGGCCCTGAACGGGTGCAGGAGGAAGAGGCAGCGCTGGATGCTGATGCACGTGAGGAAGCAGATGCTCGCGTACATGTTGAGGTACTTGAGGTAGAAGCACAGCAGGCAGAGGAACCTCCCGAAGGGCCACGTGTGGTTGATATAATAGTAAATGCGCAGCGGCAGCGAGAGCACGTGGGCCAGGTCGGCCACGGCCAGGTTGATCATGAAGATGACGGCTTTGCTCTTCTTGCTGATGAAGCGGCACAGCACCCAGAGGGCAGCGCTGTTGGCCAGCAGCCCGGGGATGAAGATGATGGTGTAGGTGGTGGCGTACAGGCTGTATTTAAACGTTATCACGGGATCGGGACAAGTCCGGTTGCTCTGCATCACGACGGGGCCGCTGGACACGTTCGGCGCGGGATGGAGCGGGATAGAGCTCATTTCTGCGGGGAATAAAACCAAAGGTTGTAAAGGCAAAGGCAATGCAGGAGGTAAATTTGCACTTTCTTATTTGATTATTTGGTAGGAAGCAGAAATTTGGAGATGCCTCTCCTGTGAAGCACCTGGCTTTATTCTGCAAAGTGATCCTCCCCCCACTGCTGGGGGGTTTTCAGGCAAACTTAAATATATTTAAACAAAATCCAGATTCAGGAGCTGAAATAGGGACTGCCTCAAGGACAGAAGCGTGGGTGAAGCAGTCCCAAGCGGCTGCACCAAGGCTGGGAGAAGCTGCTCGTCCTTTGGCTGCTCAGGACAAGGTTGGGTCCTTGGGGAAGGGCAGCCGGGATGGGTGTTTCAGGGCATTTCAGCTAAAGACAGGGGTGCTGTAACCTGGTTTCTGGGCATGACCAACCATGTGGGTGCCAGCCCCCAAATCAGCCCTGCCATGAGGTTGCCGGTTGGTTTCTGCATGGGTGTCTCAAGTCAACGCTGGGTCAAGTGTTGGTGAACCTGCCCAACCCCTTTCCCTTCCAACGATGGGGAACGGACAGCAGGGAGCGGGCTCAAAGGCTCTAAATGCCCTAACTGGTCCCAAAGAGCATTGAGCTGTGTTTAAATAACAGTCAGAAACCTACTATGATCCCAAGCTTCCATTTCTCATCTCCCCAGCACCCTCCACCCTAACACTCACTCATCAGATAATTTTATTGTGGGATATTTCCAACTCCTGCTTCTCCTTGGCTTCAGATGAGTAGAAATAGCCAAATGTCACAGATGGGGCTTAGCAGTTTAAACTGGGGCTTCTTTCTGAGGAGTAACCCGGACAACAAGACTTTGGTTTCATGGGGTATTTCCCCACAGGACACTTATTCTTGGTACAGTGATTCCCTCCTCCATCTAATTTAATGGTTAAAAAATAGAAGAACGTCAGCGTCCTATTTCATGTGGCTCTGCAGACACTGATTCACTCCTTGTGACTCATTTTCTGCAAGTCTCATTTACAAGGGGCACTTGCCAGAAAAAGTGTCTATGTAGGTAGATATTAGTAACTCGTGTCCTGTTNGAAAAAGTGTCTATGTAGGTAGATATTACTAACTCGTGTCCTGTTACTAATGTGGTTTTTTTTTTTTTGCATTATAAATANTTTTTTTTTTTTTTTTTTGCATTATAAAGGAAAAAAGGAAAGAGTTGGGAGTTTGCAAGCTGTTTTTTTCAGCTCGGTAATGGTTGTGGCGCTGGGAGCTGGGAGGGCTGTAATTGAGGCTCGGAAACGCTTGCGTGTGGCGAGGGGCTGGCCCAGGACATAGCCCGAGCTCAGGTCTCGCACGCGGCGGGAGGAACCGCGGGGCCCCGGGGAGCCCTGCTGCCGCCTGGAGCGGGTTTCTGCTTAACCTTCTGTTTCCTTGAGTCTCGTTTTTCTCCCAGTCTTCCAAAAACAAGAACTCGATTTATCCCCTGCAGCACCATCGGGTTTAGCAGATGGGTTGCATCCTGCAGATGCACCAAGGAGTCAACGAGATGCCACGATTAAGACAGACCTGGTTTTGCACCCAGGAATTCCTCCTTTTCGGGAGCAATATACCTCTTTTGCCCATCTGAAATGGCATCTTTTGCACTGCATCCCCATTCTTGAATTTCTGGAACTCGGGGGGTTTGTGCTCCCTTTCTGTCCATGTCTGCAGCTCTAGGTGAACACGTGGCTCCTGTCCCCATCGGCAGTGACAGCTCTGCTCACTGCAGCCCGTTGCTGCCTCTTCACGTGACATCCCTGCTTGGCCAGAAGCCACTGTCGCTTTAGAAGTCATTTGCTGGTTGCATTTCCTTGG
>VWPW01021509.1:141382-203717 GCA_013389825.1 Crypturellus undulatus | reverse complement strand
TGGTCAAGAAGGTGGATGGGAGTAGCTCCCCCTGCCACCAAGACACCTGACAGGCTGGCGGCGCCCAGCCCAGGGCCACAGAGGCACTCAGGTGCTGCAGCACCTCTGTGGCTTCGCAGGCAGCTGGAGAGACCTGGACATGTTCAGCATTGCCAAGAGGCAGCTTCCTTTCAGATCATCCGCAGAGCCTTCCCTTTTACCTCTGTGTATTTTGGGCTCCTTTGAAGAATGCCATGGGTTAGCCGCTTACAAGGAAGGAGGGGTCCAAGAGATGGTTAAGATTCAAGCATTACTTCCTCCAAGCTCAAAATTGGTGTATACCTGTGAGTAAGAAGTCAGGTAAAGGGGCTGGAGACCTGCATGCATGACAAAGAACTCCTGGCAAAACTCAAACACAAGAAAGAACTATACAAAAAAAAGGGAGAGGCTACCTGGGAGGAGTAGAGGAATGTTGTCAGAATGTACAGGGATGCAACGAGGAAGGCCAAGAGCTCTTGGCAATTAAATGAGTGACTGAATGTGTTCTTTGCCTCAGTCTTTACTTCTAAGGTCAGCCCTCAGGAATCCTGGACCTGGAGAGGAAGTCTGGAGAAAGGCACACTTTCCTTTGGCTAAGGAGGATCGGGCTGCAGATGGTTTAGGCAAACTTGAGAGCCAGAAGAGCTGAGGGAGCTGGTGGATGTTATTGCTGGGCCACTCTCCATCAACTCTGAAAGGCCATGGAGAACAGCAGAGAGGCCCTGAGGACTGGAAGAGGGCCAGTGGCACTCCAGTCTTCAAAGAGGGCAAGCAGGAGGGCCAGGCGTACTCCAGGCCAGTCAGCTTTACCTCCATCCCTGGGGAGGTAATGCAACAGTTAGCTCATCCTGGATGTCATCTCCAAGCATGTGGAGGACTAGAAGGTCATCATGTGGAGTAATCCACCTCTTTTTGCCAAGGGGAAATCCTGCTTCATGAACCTGAGAGCCTTCTGTGATGGCATGAGAGGCTGGGGAGATGAGGGCAGAGCAATGGATGTTGTCTACATTGACTTCAGGAAGCCTTTTGACACTGTTTGCCATAACATGCACATAGGAAGGCTCAGGAAGCGTAGGTTAGGTGAGTGGACAGTGAGGCAGACAGAACTGGCTCAACTGACAAAGCTCAGAGGATACTTGTTAGTGGTGCAACATCTAGTTGGAGGCCTGTGGCTAATAGGTGTCCTCCAGGTCTCAATACTGTATCCAGTCTTGTTTGACTCATCCATTAGTGACCTGTACACAGGTCACTGTGCACAGAGCTCACTTTCTGAGTGTTTGCTGATGATCTAAGCCTGGGAGCAGTGGCTTATGTACCAGAGGACTGTGCTGGAGGCTGGAGAATGGTTGGAGAGGACAGGAACCTATACCTAGATGGGTATCATCTCATGCATCAGAATAGGTTGGGGTTGAGCTGCTGGAAGGCAGCTCTGCAGAGAAGGACCTGGGCGTCCTGGTGGATAACAAGTTAACCATGGGCCCTCAATGTGCCCTTGTGGCCAAAACCAACTGTATGCAGGGTTGCATTAGGCAGAACATTGCCAGCAGGCTGAGGTCCCAGAGATGTTCATACTCTCCACTTCCAGGACCCAGCTGAGGAGTTGTCTTGGCCCACATCTGCACAGGACACGCAGCTGTCATCCCTGGAACAGCCAAGCATGGCACCGGGCGCTCCTGCAAAACCACGACTGCCCTCTCTCTGTGCACATCTTCACTAGGAAGGCAAAGGCCACACAATGGCAGCCACTCACCCTCCCATCACCAGCAACACTCAAGCTTTGGAACACATTTCTCCTTCTCCTTTAGGCAGCGAATACTTTGCCCCCCTGTCCTTAAGCACAAGGCCTGGCCAAAAGGAAGTGGGACCTCCCAGGGTCCCAAAAGCCAGAGAAGAGCCTCCCCTGGAAAGTCAGCGCAGTGCTACTGCTCAGAGCAGACAGCAGCTTGGCTCCTCACCTCCCCCAAAGTGCCTCTGGGCACCCATTTTGTGAGGACGCACTGAAGCGCTGACAGCCCCAGCCTGGCTCCCTCCACTCTCCTTGTCCAGGGCAGAGCAGGAAAGAAGCAGCCCTTGCAGGCTATTGCTGCACTCAGGACACTGGTGCCACAGACACAGCTCCTGCTCAGCCCCCAGCAGGGACCTCCAGTCCTCCCCCATGGGCCCCCAGCCCATGAGGCCCTCACAGCTTTCCTCCTGGCCCTGAGGGCTGCTGTAATGCTGGGTCAGCCAAGCTCCTGCCAGAGAGGCCCCACATGCCCTTGGCCCAGTTGTGCCTCCAGGCTGCACCTGGACAGGCTCAGAGACCAGCAGAGTACCACAGCTGAGAGGCCCCTTCCGCTACCCACACACCTGCCCCCATGGGACCACCCGTATGCAGAGAGTGTTTGGGGGTTCTTGAGAGGTGTGAATCAAATCATCTACTTCTGCCCTTGTATGTTCAGTCTCTGTCTCATACCATTTATAAAGACTACAAACCTGTTGCCTTTCAGTGTTTCCATTTTAAACACGAATTTCTTATTTTTTTTTGATCTGGGGTCATGTGATATTCTAGCACTCATTGCTAAAATTCAGCATTTTTTGCTTTGTTTTACTTTCTTGTCTGAACAGCCTGAGTGATCCAGTCAGGCTACAGCCACAGAAGCATGTTATTAAATGAGTAATTGCAGTATTAGTAGCTAAAAGCTGTAACAAAGTACTCACAGGAACCCTACAGCACAGAGTTTAACTTTAAATCAACCCATTGAAATTCCAGTGACCTTTACAGTCTCTCTTTTCAGCCAACTGTAATTAGAAGTATTCTCCCCATTCTTATGGAGCTTAATAAGAAATCTCATGTTGGCATAGCCATCTTCAAAAAAGTTAGAAAGAAGGTAGTATTTGCTGATTCTAAAAATTCAATAGAAGTTTGCCGTGTAGGGAGAGGGAAGGAAGAAGCAAGTAGATTGAGAGCTTAGATGTGCTGAGGTAAAACTGGGCTTTACTTTTATCTTCAGTATCATTTGTTTATTTTACTATAATACCAACTTGAGCAAAATTTGGTCCCTGATTCTTTAGGGCCATCCCCTTTATAATGAGTGTATTGCTGATAACCTAATCTGGCCCTTCACAGTCCCACTGATTCAGCATAATACAATAAAGGCACTTTACATGTTTATTTAATCCTTGATATAAGAATTTTAGGACATTTAATAAAATCTAATTAAATTATGCAAAGAGCTTCTAGAGTGAAATGACTTGCTTAGAGTTACACAGAAAGTGGATGCTTTTGAAATGTCACCCAAACCATAGACTCATGACAAGTTCTGCTTGTTGAAGCCTAGGTGGACTGTGATAAAAAGCCCCAGTGCAAACAAAGCAAAAAAAAAAACCTCACTCAAACCAAAGAAAATCAGAAGCTGTTTTCCATTATGATTACACAGTGCAACAAAATCACTCATCCCACCTATGACCTGTTGTTTTCATTTCTGAACTCTTTTCAGCAGGCTTCCCAAGGGAACAAAAATGCACCCTAAAAACTGAGGCAGTTGAAATGCTCCCATGGTTGTTATTCTTTATAAAGGTCTTTTTTTTTCACTCTCCTTGCCCTGAGTTAGAGAATTTCTTCTGTCTTGTTCCTGATGGCTTGAATTCATTGCACACTTTTCCTTCACATGCTGCCTTCTCTGCTTGTAAATCAGCCCTTTTCCTTCTCTGATCACCAGCCTTCCTTCCTTATTGATTGCATTCTCATTCATTTTCCTTTCCGTTTCAGCACATATATCCATGTCCAGATGTTTTATAGGTATTGCTTTCTACACATGTTTATGGACTTCCATATACCAGTACATATTCTCATTTTCCAGTACATATATCCATGTCCAGATGTTTTATAAGTATTGCTTTCTATATATGTTTATGGACTGCTGAAGCAGGGAGTCCTATTTCTATTCAAGAAGTCAGCTTTTTTGTTTTTTCTCCTTTGGAGTCATATATCTTTTCATTGTGAAGTGTGATATGTAAGAAAGAGAAATTTAAAGCCATACAGTTACATAGTTTTGGCAAAAATCTTCTATTTCATATATTCATTAAAAAGTGTCATAAATATATATACATAAATACACACACATTTATATAAGTAGGTTCTTCTGTAATTCTACTTCTTTCTGAAAAGGTTCCTTCCTTCCACCTGGGAGAATGTCTATATCTAGCTCTGGCTTTTACAGTGACCTTGTTAGGACAAAGCTAAAGTACCATTTAGTTGGCCATTAATTAGATAGTTAGAGTTTTATTAGATTAGATTATTAGGCCATTATTAGATAAATAGAGTTTTTAAAGGAACCTTTTTAAGAGCATTAGTAATATTAAATGCAGGGAGCCCCTTTTATCATATTATCTTTTTAAAGGTTCATTTAAAAACACTCATCCTCAGGTTTATGAGCATTTTTTACAATATGAATCTTCTGAGCTAGAAAGAGCACCTTAAGCAAACATTTTTGAACAACTTCCCTTTAGAAAGTGGTATTTTTTGAGAAACAAAGTTCCTGCTGTCACAACTACAAACATACCCAAACAAACATGAAGAGAAAAACTAATGCAATTCCATTTCTGATTTCAGTAAAATGCAAGTTAGGATCATACAAAAAATAAGAAAAGGGGAATATGCATTTTACCCGTTTTTCCTGCAAGTCCCTCGTCTTTTTTCTTTTCTTTACAAAAATAAATAAATAAATAAATGAACATATATATTTATTTATTTGTTTATTTATTTGTTGCAATTCTCCACCAAATGGAACAAAACACTGATTGGGAGATAGAAAGGAGGACTTAATTTCTTTCCACTTCAGCTGAACTGATGCTAATGCAAGTATATGTAAAACACAAACTGCTGCTCTAATCTTCCACAGAAGTCAAACAGCCTTCCAGCAAAAAGTTCATTTAATGCATAAGAAAAGAGCATGGATGTTTCCAAATAAAACTGGCATACTGTCACCACAGTCTGACTGCTGCCAAAATGAATGAAAGCAGGAGACATTCCTAAGCCAAAGATAAGCCATCTAACTGGCATTCCAGAGAAAGGTGTTGTCAGCAGTTCTTATTTTTGCAACCAAGAAGTACTAAGTGACAGAATTACATTAGTTTGGGAAAAGTAATCTCAGAAAGTGCAGTATTGATACTGAGAGTCCATTTTAACATTTGGGATGGAGAAAGCACAATATTCAGCTTATTATTTCCCTAAATGAATTAAAAAAACCCATAAAATATAAATTAAAAAAACTAGCTATATGTAGTATGTATGAAACTGTGCAAGAGGAAGAAAGGATATCAGGACTGGCGTGTATAATTTTCACTGAAAAAATCATCACCTCTGAGACTTAATAAGTTTGTTTCACATAGTTTCACAAAAACAGTATTTAAGATTCGTCTTTCCTGCTTATTTAATCTTCATATAAAATTGATGAAGGGGCTACATTTAATATAAACTAGTTCTGGATTAAATTTTAACAAGATATAAACTATATTTCCAGTAATTATTGTTTTAGAAATTAAAGTAAGACCTCCTGTGTTGCTAGGCACAATCAGAAAGTAAATAAAAGGGTAGAGATCAAGAAATATTATGTAACTAGACCAGATAACCAACAGGTGGGTTATTTTTCCATAAACAAGCAAAAACTGCATTTCATGAATGTGTAAAAGGATGAATCTTTAAGAGATTGTTACAAGAAAGCTCAGTAAGAAGTCCAGAACCCAAGCCAACTTTTATCTCGCTGTAGGTTGGTAAATCTGCTGCACATCCACTGACTGCACTGGGGAGGGAGCTCTTTCTTCAGGTGAAAGTTTCTTTCTCATAAACCCTATCTTACCTGTTGTTCCTAGAGAAGAGCAGGGAGAACTGGAGTTGCCTGTTATTGAATATATGACCCTGAGCTGAAGCCCAAAGGTTACATCCATTGCTTCTATCACACAGGAAGAATAAAGTGCAGAGACCCATGTGTTGCTGCCATGCCATTCCTGCAGCAGCAAGAAGCCTTTTGCAAGGCCATTACAGGGCAGAAGGGAGCGGGACAGAAGAGATCTACCAATCTTTAATGGAACTGAGATGGAGTATCCAGCAGTTTCTCGACTATGACCTTATATCTACATATCTGTTCTACATTCCTTCACCTGCCACATCAACACTCAACGTCACCTTAAGATGCTCTTTCATGCATCCTGTAACATCCCCGCTCCTGCGCAACACCCCCTCCCGCTGTTAGACCAGGTCCCCAGCACAGATCTGAGCGTCATCGCGGCACCCTTGGGCGCCCTCCCTGCCAAGCCAGCACATAACTCAGGACCAGTCACGACACGTATGCACCGTGACTGGCAGGAAGCAGAAAAAAGCAGAGGCTTTTACAGACCAATAAACAAAATAGACGACACTTGAAACAGCCATAGACACATTTATATACTACATAAAGTAATAATTTTCAGTGTAGTAACTAGTATCTTTATGCTAGAGAATTACAGCTCCAAAATCAATACCTGGATGTGATGCAAATTTAGCCCAGGTTTTAACAAGTAAGTGTTATGAGTAAGTGTAAGAAGTGTTATGAGAGGCAATCTTTTCCTAGCAGTATCTGAACTTCCTATTGCAAGAGCATCTAAGTATATCTGATGAATTGTGTTTGGAAACATGCTTGTTAAAGTGGTTGCTTATGGTTCTTCCCTCAAAAAGAAAAGTATAAAGTGATGATGATTGGAACTTTTTCTGCAGTGTTGCACCTTAGATTCTGTCAAAATACTGGAATGCTTAGTAGCCTGGATTTTGCTGATGAAGTAAGACAAAGGTCTTGGAGATAAATTTAATCCATTAAAAAAAAAAAAAAAAAAAAAAAAAAAAAAAAAACCTTGGCTTCAGGATTTCATATCTTACAATCTTTCCACTGTCAGGTTTGGTATTTTGGTATTTATCATGGTTTGATCAAGATATTAACATGCTTTTGTGAAGTTTTTCCACAAACTCACAAACACTTGCTTAAAAAAAGAGAAAATTCTCCAGAAAACTAAAACTAACTCACCAAAATAACAACAAAAATGCACACATACATTAAAAAAACTAACAAACTTAGTCTGTCTTCCCTGCAAAAGTACTGACAGTATTGGAAATTTCTGTAATAGAAGACTGTCAGTACACCTTTTGCACTGAAATGAAATCTCATTTCTTTACAGGAATATGGCGATTTTACTTGAAAAGAAAAAAAATGGTTATTGGTAAATTATTCAGGACCCAATCTCCCAGAAGAGTGCTTACAGTTAGTCAGTAAGAAGATCCAAAAAGATCATGCTATGCCAAGAGTTGAATGTGAAGTGTATCCTTATTAGTCTCCTCTTCCATGCAATTCTGCTTTGGTTATTAGCAATGGGAATGTCCGTTTTACCATCTATAGTGTTAAACAAATTCTGCTGATAGGAAAACTAGACTTTGACCCCAAACAATCTGAAGCTGTTGACCTTCAAACAATGCCAAAAAGCGTATGCCCATATACACTTTTGACATTTAAGAGAAAGGTTTACTGGGAAAAGAAGAAGAAAAAAAAAAAGGGCAGGTAGGGACAGGTTGCTCAGTTTAATTGTCTTAAACTACCAACTTGCAGAAGTCACCAGGATGTCCTCAGTGCAGAAGACCTCAGTATGCAAATACCTTTTGGAGCTAAGATTAGCAGTGAAAAACTTTATGACTACAGATCAAAATACAAAAAGAAAGTATTAAGGAAACAGATAAGGAAGATGTAGACAAGGCCAAACTAATATGAAAAGGCAGGATTACTCCTACAACAGTACCATGCATTTCAGCTGTGACCTGAAATGCTCCCACTGTCCCAGTTTTAAGTAACAGCAGGCTGAAAACAGAACAAGAGAGAAGTTCAGACATTTAAGGTTATTTCAATCATAAACAAAAGAAAGGTATTTCTATAGTTCTATACTTGTACAGGTGCAAAGTTTTTTACTGAAGTCTCTGTACAATATTATGGGTACAAAGCAGTTAATGATAGTACAAGTTTATTTATTTACCACCCTAGAGGTATATATTTGCTGTTTACATACTTGAGAAGCAGGTCTCATTGCAAACTTTTTATTGTTTGCAATATTCATACATCATACATTTGCAGATAGCTCAAGAAATAAAACATAAAAACTGATATTGTTAAAAATATAACAATAAACTGGATTACAAATGGCACAGATGTATGCTTTTTTGTAAACCTGTCTCAAACAACTGTATGATCAGTAGCAGCCTTCAATCACCTTGAAATAAGATTATAATAAAATTATGCAAATCCTAATCTTAACTCACACTTTCATTCAGATGTAGATCTCTCAAAGCTGCATTAATCTGAGCCTCATAAAAGCTAAAGAAACAGTATTATTTTCCACTTTTCCTCTACAATTTTGTTTACCAATTTTACAAAATTACATTTCACAAAAATCTATAGCTCTAAGAGGAAGAGAAATGCTGATTTATTTCCCAAGTGCAAAGATCAGGTTGCAGGGACAGCTGATCTCTATCACATCGACAAGACTTGTGCTGGCAGCTGATAACCACCTTTACTAGGGCTCACTCCCCTTTTTCTTGCCAAAGGTTTCCTGCCAGAATAAGGCAACTAAAACAGCACTCTCAAAGCACAAAAGAATCCTGCTAGAATGAGCAGCAGCAGCAGCAATAATGAAAAAGACAGTGATGGTGTCTCAGGGACCTAAAGTATCATCGAGTTCAAAGGGTTGGACTTCCTGGTACTGCACCCAAATCCAATTTATTTTAAAATAAAAATTCAAAGGAAAGTCAGTAATATCAACTTTGCATTTGACATGTAGGACACATCAGACAAGTTGTAAATATGGTTATTCTTAAGATACTATTAACATTTTAGAATGATTTTAAAATGATTATATCAGTATTTCTGCTACAGAGGCTTTCTGGTTTCGCTTACTTTCACAGTTTGTAGTAGTGGGAGTGTCACAGTACAGTAAAAGTTTGATTCTTCCCCCTTCTGCAAAAAAGTCAGAATTTTCAGTGATGACAAACAATACCCGGGCTGTGTAAACAAATCTGGGATGAAATCTTTTGTTTCTTCAGCATAAGCAATCATAAAGCTCATAAAATATCTGAAATGGTATACAGAAAATATTTTAAAAGGGATAAGGAAAGAAATGTCCCCGTGCTCTGATAGAAGTCTGCTAAGTTGTTCAGTCTCCATTGCCCAATCCATTTTTATTATAGGAAGGAAACGATTTAGAACTAAATCAGATTACAGATTTACATACTTCATAAATACTGATTTACATACTTCATAAATCACCAAGTGCAACTTCAGTGTTTGTTAGCTAATCCTGTTATGCCAGTAGGTTTACTCAAATCCCACTCACACCTGGCAATTGAGGTTATGACTGATTTTCAGTCATCACTGAAAACTTCCTTGATGTATTACTCTGTCCTCAAATGGACAAATCTATTAAGAAAAACATACTTTCATCTTACCATATTTTGTCTCCCTAGGCTAAATAGAGATGCTTTTGTTTTAGAAAAAAATAAGGCTACTTACTTTAAATGCAGTCAGGCACTATTTTTATAGTAGATTACTAGATTTTTGCAAGAAACCAGATTGTAGACATTCTTACAGTTATGGCAGGAGATATTTAGTTTTAAATAGAACTCTGACAGAAATTTCTTTTAAAGTTATTTCTTGTTCTTTTCTCCCAGTGGTATATTCCAGATAGATCTGGTAAATGAAGCCATTTCTACAGAGAACAAGTGTATACACCTTTTTTTTTTTTTTTTCCCCAAAAAATAACTTAGATGGAAAAGAGCTTGCTTATAAGGGGCAGTATCAAGCAGGAGAAACATCTTGGCAGCAGCTAGCTGTTTAGAAAGGTTAGATTGGCATAGTGTTTGAATTGTCCTTTTGGTAATAAAGTCAGAGGCTAAAGTGAAGACTGATAGCCCTAAAACTTCATACAGAAATCTAAAAACTTCTAAAGACTTAATTGGTGCATGATTTTTCTTAACATATGTCTTCATATCTGAAAAGGGTGCTGATTTTATTCATGAAAAGTTAAACGGGCAAACTGCCTGCTATGAAGTTCTCGTGAAACTTGAGAAGGGAAAAAAAAAAAACCAAGAAGTCCTTACATCAAAATGTTACATAAATACTCTTCAACAAGGTCACAGAAGACATAGCAAGACCTCACGATTAACACACACTTAAAAATAGACATCTTACTATAGTGTTTGACTTGTTATCTTCACTTTCGGTGGATTTTGATAACAATAACGAAGTGATACACTACAATATGGATGGCAGATCAAAGTTCACAAAGCAATATTATAGTAATTTCTGAGGCGCTATACAAGAAAAGAAAAGCCAGCACAACTTCCCAGGGGAAACAGGATCAAGTTTTCTTCTCTTACGTTGCTGTAGGCACAGGATAAGCATATTATCAAGAAGTTTCAAATGGTTGCAAACAGAAAGGAAACAATCAAGTTGTCTTATCAAAACATTTGTGTATACAGTTAATCTGTAAATGAGGTGTGCGCATACCTGTGAATGTAATTGAATCACATGTTCATAAAATTGTAGTACAAAAGCTTAAGTGTTGAATATAATAATGTTTTGTATTCCATGAGTTTTACCTTGACCTCTGCTTCAAAACATGTTTAATCCCGACTCATTTTTTTTTTTATTTCAGGCATATGCAGTCCAAACTGATAAAAATAACAGTGAGGTATTCTACTGAGGTCAATGGAGTCTCCCCAAAACACAAATGAAATTTATGCCAAAGGTGAAGTAGTATTTAATTTAACCCTAGATAACTAAATCTTTGCAATTTAAAGGTCATCCGTTGGTGGATTTTCGAGAATCCTTGTTTTACTTAAACTGACTGTTTTTTTTTTTTTTTTACTTTACACTTGAAATGGTTAGGTTAAAGCTGTTTCTTGCTCCCTCTTTTCAACTTTCATTGTTTACGTTCCTTCTACAGTCTGCGTTCTAACCAGGCACAACACCGACTTAGGTACTCCGTAAGTCAGATCATGTTGGTGATGTCTGAACAATGTCCCTGCAAAACTGGGGGCTTGAAGTAGTTTTGTATTTTTGACAAAATCTACTTGTCACACTACAGCTCTGGAAGCCCTATTCTGCCTGTTACACTGCCTAAGGCAAGCATGGGCACGTCGCAGTGCAAGTATTACCACTGAAGTTATCCTGGAACTGTTTCTTTTACTAGCATAGATGCAGCCTGTATGGTTTTGAGGTAGAGCTACGTGGAAATAGAGAGAACTTCTCAGAGTAGAGAATTAAATATGCACTTCTCATATCCTAGGAAAAAAAACAGATGGATAAAGTAGTGTTAATGGTTTTACTGAAGAGGAAGGAGGAGATCAGAAAACCTACTGACCATTCTACTTTGTCTTTACAAAGTGTTACCTGGTGTTAATGGTTTTGCTACGAATCTGTCATGGTTGGTGAAAGTGTTTTGTATCCCCAAAGGATACGAGTCAGTTGTATAAGCAAGAGATAAAAATACCAATACTATGGTTGCGTTACAAAGGTTATATTATGTCGCATACTGAAACCATGAAATACGTGATCATAGTTGCTACACATAAGATTTTTAAGCAAATTCCCAATCCTAAACCCCACTTTCCTTAGAATTATCTATCCAGTAAAAACAAAATACATTTTCAAAGGAAACATTCCTTGTTTAAATTTGTCAAAGACTAGGAAACATGAGCACTACAAAAAGACAATAATCAGCTTCATTTTTTAAAATGGAATTCAAATGCAAGCCCAAATCTCAGTATGCAACTAAGCTATGAAGTCTAAATGCTTCTGATAACGCTGAGACATAACTGAAGTTTTCTGAAAAGTCTAGATTCTGAAATACTCTGTTGAAAACAGGAATCAAGTTAGCATTGGTACATCACTTCCATAAAATACAAAACTAATAGCTGGAAGTTTTTACTGGATGACTCAGTAGCATCTCCTAGATATATACAACAAAAGCAGGGAATATTTTCTACCAATTTTAAATATATAAAAACCTAATATGAAATCCTGGATAAATGTGTTCTGCAGTATGTCAAGAACTAGAACAATATTTTTGGTACTAAATGAAAACAGTAGGAAAAAGGATGGTTTATTTTGCTTCTATATGAAGATAGTTCAGATGCTAAAAATAATTAAGTAATAATATTAAATATATATATATATGGTAACCCTTATAACAGGAAGCTATAAGTATTACATATTCCAAAAGACATGCAGGACACCATAATATATAATGCTCTTTTTTTACCTGCAAAAGACATTATTTGCACAGACACAATTGCAAAGAGAAGGTACTTGCTCCGGAACATAAGACACCCAGAATACAACCTTCCAGGATATGTCTCACAAATTATGAAGCACACAGTTCTAAACTGGGAACTCCCAATATAAAAGCAAGTAAATACCACCTTCTAAACCCATCCCCTGATCTGAAAATGCACACACACAAAAATCCTCTTTCGTGGAGATTTATAAGTCCTAACGAGCTTAGCTGTAATATCTAGGAATAATATTCCTAAGCAATGTGAGGTGTGTGAACATAGCATTCCTTTTCAACACCTTAGGTTCACAGGCAATAAAAACAAAGCAAAACAAAACACCCAGAGAAATTCTGTTTGCATTTCATCTTACTTGAAATTCAAAAAACAATTAAATACAAAATATTTGAACTATACAAATTAAATTAGCTCTTATCTGGGCTCATACTGAACCCAAACCAAAATTCACTCTTTCCTGTTCTATCCAAATTAAAAATATCAATAGAAAAAAAAAGAAAAAAATGTGAAAAGTTATGAATGAGAAAACTGCACTTATCAGACATGATGGTATCAAATCTTAGTCATAGATCTGAATTTGGCACAGATGTTAATTCTATATCATAGTCTTAAGCATGACAAAAGAAAAAAGAAAAGTCCTTTTCTGTCAGTAGTATTCGAATGAAGAACTTAAAGTATTTCAAATCCCTATCCAGTGTCTACCTGTCTTTGCAACAGTTCTTCAGAATTGTCTGGATAGTTCATATTTAGGTTATTGCATTAGATGCTCAAAAGTTAGATGGATTAGATGGATTTTAGCTTGAATTTAACGTTATGTAGCTATCTTGCTAACTTCTGTTTTACCTATAAGCACTAGGAGGGATGAACTGAATGTATTCCTATATTCCTACATATATGCATATAAATTCCTACAGTCTACTAGTTGAGGAAAAGGGCTAGGAGGTCAGCCCAGGTCAAGCAGAAAGGGTACCGGCTGTTGGCACGTCATTAATACCGGACAGCAGATAAGAAAGGACATTATCTGTGCATGGACCAATGGAGATACCTATCCACACATCTCCAGGCCTTCTGCCTTACTTGAGGGAGAAAGACAAGAGAGCTCGAGTTGTTTTCACAGATTGCTGTTAGCCAGAAAACTCCTCCTTCATTCTGCCCCTTTCTTCTGATCTTTTCATCCTATTGCTTATTTTGCATTTCCTCTGGCAGTAAGTTAATTAAAGCAACTTTCAATCCAGTGGTAGAAAATGAAACCAGAATTATTCAATAGCTTTTTCCTGGGGTAGCAAATTGACCTGGTTATAGCATGAGCTGATGATGATGGTGCATCTCGAGGTAATATATATACACCTGTATATATAACTCTGTGTGTGTGTATACATAAATTTGTACAGATAAGTACCACCTTAAAGTCATATAATCCCTCAACTAATTGTTGATCCTTCTTAAATTAGTGTAATACACATATTATCAGGATCACTTATGGAAAAGGGAGACTAATGAAAGTTTTATTGTCGCACAGTAATGCTTGTCCCTCAGTTTACGGCGGGTAGGAGGCAAGTGTTACAACAGTACTGAGAAATATCTAGCATCCTCCCGTGGGCATTAGGATTCAAGAACTAATTATAGAAGACGGCAACTCGGGGAGTGAAGTTAGTGGCAGTGTAACAGACCATGCACCGACACTACTTGCTAGGAAGCCCTGCAGCTGCTGCAAGGAGAGGCCCTAGGCAAACAGTAATAAAATGGAAAGGAGAGAAGAGGAGAGATGCGGCTGTCCACCTGCAGCTGGATACCTGGAAGGTGCAATATTTACCAATTTCATAAGTGTCATTAGTTCAGTGCAGTCTACTGCCACCGTAGGCATCTGATTCACTCTACTTTCAAAGCCAAACGCCACTTTCTGCCCAGGCTTATGGCAAATAGTTAAGTTTAGTTTGCTTGGGGTTAGTGTAACATCTGTGACTATTCTCAGTCCTCGCTCATATTTCGCAGTTTTACCGCTCATATTTCTCCTAATTTTAGTTCTAACCATGGGATGTGGCTTCTCTTCAATATCCCAGTTGTTCCTCGGGTAATGTGAAAAGGTGAATCTTTCTAGGGGAAGGTTTTGGGTGTACAATCCAGTTATCAGTGTTCCCATGGTGAGGAGGTAACACCACGTTATCCTGCAAGAGGAGATACAGAGCTCTTGGGCATGATCCAAGTGTGTTGAACTTACTGCCTTTAGTGTCTACAGCATCCCATGCTCCTTTTCCTTTTTGAAATAATAGACTCATCCACATCAATCCTGGAGTCAAGTGCTTAACCACAACCTTATCTCTGGGATTTCCGTAGGGTTATAACAGGAATGCATGCAGCTGCTCACACGAACGCCTTATCTATGGGACTTCCCATGGGAGCTTGTTCCTTATTGAGTTCCTTATTGAACTTACAACTTCCCACAGATGGGATCCCTGCTTAGAGGCATTTACACACTCACTCTTGTGTAGTTATTTTTGTTTGTCCATTCCACCCTCATACCCCTATGCTGAAATCAATAAGGGAGGTGAAAGTCCATTGTACTTCATATAAATAACACCAAATTTGCACTTCTTTATTCTTAAAATGTGATGCATTATCAGAATGTATTTCTTGGGGCAAGAGAAAAGTGGCAAACCACAATTAAGCCAGCTACAGTTGACAGACTAGTCGCAGCTAAGGTGAGGTGCATATTCCCTAATTATTATTTCTATTCCTGTCAAGGTGAGGAACACCAACCTTCTGCTGTTCACTTTAAGGGATCAATATAATGTACTTGGCAAGTTTCCCAGAGTAGTTTACCTTCCCTGAGATTGGCAAACACGTCCTTTTGTCATGTACTGTGCCATTGTTTAGCAGAAAAGGCATGTGTCTACAATTTGCTTTGCCAGAGCTTTTGTCACAGGCCATCCTCACCTTGAAGCCTGTTGAATAAATCATATCTCCCAGTGTGTCCTAGCTACTTGTGTCACCATATACCTAAACATTCTGCCTCCAGATTTTGTAATAAATTTATTCTAGCCAAACGATCAGCCATCTGAGTCCACTTTGTCTCAGGATTTTTACGTTTTTGATGGGCAGACACATGTCCTATAGATATGTTTTTAGTTTGAAGTGTATCATAAGTCTTTCGCCAGTGTGTTTTTCCCCGTATACCTCTACCACCTACTTACCAACTGCTGTTCACCCAATTCTCTAGCCACTGGGTGGCACCAGTCCATATACAGCATGAGCGTTAATATAGACCCAGGTGGCTCGTTGTTCCAGGGTCTTCTCCATGGCCTAAAGCTCTGCTAGCTAAGTTGAGCCATTGATTTCCTCAGGGCAAACTTCTCTCAACACTACAGCTTATATAGCTGCTGCTTAACCTCTCTGTTTGTTTCCCTGTGTGCTGTTAACCTCTACCCAGAAGGATTAACAGTTTACCATTTAAAATCGATTTTAAAATAGGAATTAGGCATACAGAACTTGATTTGCCTTTCTTGGGTTAATGGCTTGGTAGTTACCCTTCATATGCCGCTAATAGCACAGAGCATAGTTCCTTTGAGAGCCTTGCCAGATTTAGAGCCAAAGGTAATAGGGTAATCCTTTTTACCTTGCACATTTTGTTGCCATAATCCCTATTGATATCACATATCATCTATGCCTATATATAGTAAATGGGTGTATAGGGTGTATAAGTTGCATTGACTGTAAGTAAAAAGTTCATCTTTTAAAGTAGTTAATGCTTTATGATGTTTCTTTTCATAGTTCCATACTGTGTTTTCCTTCAGCAAATTGTGCAAAGGTTTTACTAGCGTATTCAATCTAGGAATGTGTAACCCCTAAAACCTAGAAGTTCATAATAAATCCTGCGATTCTGTTTGCATCTCTGCTAATATAGATTCTGGCACAATTTTTTTGCAACCTCCTATCCACTGGGTAGCTAAAAATGTAACCTCTTGGCTTGGACTTTGCCATTTCAGGTTAGAAATGCTAACATTTATTTCTTGTAAATGGTAGAAAATAGCACTTTGGAGAACCAAGTAGAAAAGAATTCTAATCTAATTCAAAACTAATTCTGGTTAGAACATATACTGTAAAATTGTTACTTCAGGTGGGAAAATGACTGATTCTAGTTCTTTAGTTAACATAGAATGGGCAATGGTCGGACTATTTAAAGCATTGGAGTGTAAAGATGATTGGGATTAAAGGTGTATTGCATTGCACTCCAATGAAAGGAAGTTTTGTCTTGTTCTTGTATTGGGATCATAAATAATATATTTAATGTTCTCATGTATGAAAAAACACGTTCCTTTATTCTATTACCTGTGTCTAGGTTGCTAGGGACAGAGGTTGTTAAAGCACCAGAAGGACCAGGTGCTTTATTTAAAGCCCTGAAGTCAATGCTCCATGTGCCATCTGACTTTTTAACAGGTTATATGGTCTGTTATATCATGATTTTTTTCCAATAATACTCCACTACTCTAGTTTGACTAATTCTGTCACAGGTTTTATGTCAGCAACAGGTAGCTTATTCTGAGAAATATTAACTAATTTACTGCTGAACAAGAGTGGGGCTAGTTGTAGCAGATGTGTAGGCTTAATCATATGAAGATTCATTAGGTGCACTGATCTACCATTGAAACTTGCTCTGCCATATCAGTCAAAAATGTTGCAGTATACTCTCATTTACAGTGGCCAGCATTTCCAGACTCTGGTTCCATGTAACTGCAACCAGGACAGCAGAGCTGAGCCAGCTCCCCTATTTATTGGAATCACTTTGTTCAAAGTGTTATGTCCTCTAATTTCTGATATACGTGGGGAGCTGATGCGTGTGGTGATAGCTGCGCTTGAATTTCTCCAACTAATTGTTTTAGCACTGCAGCACTGCCTCATTAATCCTTTGTCTAAGCATTTTGGCCAAACATGATGACATTACTCATTTTTTTGTAAAGATGAAGAACAGTACAATGGTGATATAATGTAGATTTAAGCCAAAAGGTATGAGGAAAGGTTAACAGAAGATTTTCAGACCACTCAGCTATTAATATAAATGACAGTTCAATTGTCTTCATTAGAACTATTGCATTCATCTTTAACTGTTGCACATATTGTAAATGTTTGCTTTCAACTTCAACTTCTCCATAAATTACGAATTAAAAATGAGACATAAAAGAACAGTATGTTTATGATAACATACTCCTTAAAACCAGTTAGTCTTAAACCAATGTTTCTTTTGTACAGATGTGATGGCATGCTCAGGTTAACAGGAAAAGTACCAGAGGGGTCAAAAGGGTGTTTTTAAGTAATATTGTGTGACGTCAAGACTGTCCTCAAGTTGTTCTTCCAGAAGATTTTAGGAACGAACTGAAGCTACTCAGCAACTGGCATTTATATATCTGATGTTAATACTTTGCTCAGCACATAGTTCAGAATGGTATCAGTCACCTCTTGACTATGAGAGGTGTTGCAATCAAGTGCAAGAAAAAGTGTTGTACAAGAAAAGCAGTTAAATTTTTTATCGCATGCAAAGTTATGAGTATGCAATTCCATAAAAATCATACTATCAAGTTGCCTTCTTTCTCTTCAATGGAATTAGAACTAATTGTTAACTTCCATGCATATATAATCATAGAATCACAGAATGCCTAAGGTTGGAAGGGACCTCTAGAGGTCATCTAGTCCAACCCCCCTGCACACGCAGGGCCACCTAGAGCACGTGGCACAGGGCTGCATCCAAGCGGGTCTTGAAGATCTCCAGAGAAGGAGACTCCACAACCTCTCTGGGCAGCCTGTTCCAGTGCTCTGTCACCCTCACTGTCAGGAAATTTTTCCTTAAGTTCATGTGGAACTTTTGGTGTTTAAGTTTGTGGCCATTTCCTCTAGCTCTGTCGGTGGCCACCACTGAAAAGAGGCCAGCCCCATCCTCCTCACTGCCTCCCTTGAGGCACTTATAGACACAGATCAGGTTCCCTCTCAGCCTTCTCTTCTCCAGGCTGAACAGGCCCAGCTCCCTCAGCCTCTCCTCATAGGGCAGATGTTCCAGGCCCCTGATCATCCTCGTGGCCCTGCGCTGGACTCTCTCCAGCAGCATCACATCCCTCTTGTACTGGGGGGCCCAGAACCAGACACAGTACTCCAGATCATATATGTGGCTGTTCATGTAACTACACTGTTCTTCAATTTCTTCTCCTGTCTTAGAAGTAGAATAGTATTCTTACCCTTTTAATTGATTTATTAGGGGGGATATTAGTGCAAAATTATCAGATTTCTATGAAATTAGCATTCAGTGTTTTCATTTGCATTTTTTAAGATGAAAATACAGTTAAATTTGAAAAACAGCTAGAGTCAATTAATCCAGACAGAACATCCTTTAAAATAATTTTCAAAATTCAAGTCAGATTTTTTTTCCTGTCTAAACTTGCATCAGCTTCAAAACAACCCATCTGACCCTTTTTACTATTAGGTCCACTAGTGATTTTTTCTTTTAGATTATGAAATAAGTAGCTTGAATAGGATGACTCACAGAATAAAGATTAACTTAACTGTAGTAGTAGAAAATAGTAGTAGTAGATTTGAATCTTAGAAAATGTAATGTCCGAATAACACATAAACATTCAGTGCCTAAGAACTTGAGCAAAATCAAGAAAAGTTTGAGACAAGTTAATATTCCACATACAGTCAGATTAATTAACATTAATTAAATTAATTAACACCTTAGTCTTAACTATATTTCTTTGGAAGTGGAACTGAGGATTCAAAATCCAGGCTGGAGAACAGAAGAAATTGAAATATAAGTGATGACATGAAGAACTACTAAATACACCACCTTCTATAAAAATATTCCTGATTTTAATTGGAGATAAATCCTTTGAATAAAGTATTTTTAAGTAATGGTACAATAAATGGAACAGACCAGAACTTCTCTATTGAAAAAGGGAGAAATTATGTGGAATTGGGCTGTATTTACTGCAATAGCCTTAGCCATATTAGTGAGTAAGGCCTGAAGACTTTACGATTCTCAAAGTATACAAATATTTATTTCTCTTAACTTAAAGTAAGTATTTCAAAAAATAGGCTTCTTTTACAACACCAGCTTGGCCATTTTTGATCAAATAAACATCATTTCATATAAAAAGCTGAAGCCTATTATTTTCTGCGCCATTAGGCAATTGTCATTTACTTTAGTGGAAGCAGAATTTGGCACAGGAAAATGCATGGACTTAAAATAGATGGATATAAATATGAACATAGGGAATATACATCGATTTTAAGTGTTAGAAAATGATTATACCAAAGATCACCAAAGACTAGCAGTTAAGTTTTTAACATCTCTGTAATATGTAATGAACTGATTTTCTAGGATTATCTGCATCTATAATGCGGAATGGAACATTATAGTTCTTGCTTTGAAGTTCTTGTTGTCAAAGAGGATTTTAAATGGATATTGAGATTTGATGATTGAAAATCCAAGATTCACAATAAGACAATATGGTTTGGTTTGATTTGTTTTTTTTTTCTTGGATAAAGTGACTCTGACAAGAACAGTCTATCAATCAGACCTGTACATATGTGTGCAAATTGCAATCTGTTCATTGATATACTGAAAGGCTAATGCATTTCATGTCTGTTCTGTACAGTGTTTTCTTGACAATAATCAGAGTTGTTCAAATCATGCACATTTTGTAAGAAAAAGGAGTACATTAAAACTTGTTATTATGTGAAGAAAGCATAGGATAAAGTATTTGGGTGTTTCGCCATTTTTTAAAATTTTCTCATTAAGTATAATTTTAAGATAATGTCAGGGACCGTTTATAGTACTTTTAGTAGGATTTTACAACAAATGCATATAAGCCAAAGATCAGTCATTATATTAAAACTGACATTTTAATTTCAGTGTGATACCTTTTTTTATAATAGAAATATCATTTTGGAGCCATACATAGTTCTGAACAACATGCTAAATGCAAGATTTTCAAAGACTTGTTTCTTACAGAAATTTTCATTGAGGGCAACATACTGCCTACTTAAACAATATTTAAAAAAAATGTAAAAGAGGGAACAGGACCAGATTCATTATACTGTCACTGTGGCCTAGAGTCTTATACATGGGACTTGGAACTGGAATTTGGTGGTATCCAAAGTTTTTGTACTGTAAGGGATCAGTTCTCCGCAGCATGTTCTTCTGAAGTAGCACATCTACTCTAAAACACCTTTTTTTTTTCCCCCAGTCTGAAGAGCCCTACCTTTCTTGTGCATTCCTTGAACAGAAAGTGCGCTATAACTATTATCATTTATGTTGCTCTTCTTTGAAACTTTCATAGTTCTAATATATTATTTGTTAGAGTGAGACAGGACTTCACACAGATTTCAAACTATGGGTGAACTGTAGGTTTGTACAGTGGGGTAATGAATTTTTTGATTTTCTCTCCTGAGAATTCTGTTCCTTTGATTTACATTTTTTGCCTGCATATCGAGATCACATATACCATATCAACAAGGGTGATAATTTCTGAGTGGTGATTTTGAGCCACGATTACTTTTCTCCACATGCACTTTGCGTTTTCCTATGCTAATTTTATCTGTCATTTGATTGCCCAGTCCCTCCTACTCCATGCTGTCCTTAATAGCTTTGTAATATCAGCCAACTTTCTCATACTGCTGCTAACTATATCCATATCCACAATTACACGGGACAAGGTAGGGCCCATCAGTTCTTCAGGACTTTACTAGTGAACTTCCTCCATTGTGAGAACCAACACTGGAGATTTTCAAAGGCACCTTGCCATTTAGGAGCTAGCAGCCAATAATTCTGCTTGATGATTCTTTACCTGCCATTTTTGCCTTTGAAAAAAAGTACCCCTAGGAACTTATAAGGCAGGCCTATACGAAAGCAATTTCTGGATTAAGAAATAATAAAGCTGTAGAAAATATCGTGCACTCAAGAGAAGAGACTACATTTTTTCCTTAAGAGTCTAATTCAGGAAAAGCAGAAGAAGATACAAAAGTAGGCTTGACTGGTCAGAAGATAAAGAGAGGATTGGAAGTTGTTAGATAAGGTTTAAACAGTCTATAAAATTGTTTAAAAATATCTCTGACTTCTAGAATTGGCATTAAAATAGCTACAAAAATGTTATTCTAGTTCTAAGGTCATTAAAATAAGGTTTGCAATAAAGTCAGTTCATGTTCCAGGAAAAAATTATCAGTTTGGGTCAGAAAAATAAAAGATGGGAAAATTAAGTACATCTAAAAATATCCAACACCACAGAACATGCTGAATGATAAAGTAGGAGGTATCATACAAACAGTAGTACTTACAGGGATTGTGTAAGAGAATGGAATTCATTCCTGCCTTTCTACTGGAATCTGGGAGATTCTCTGCGCTAGACTTGATACTTAGTTACCCTTTTTTGTGTGAGGATGTTTCTCGAAAGTTCTTTTCTTCCATGAGAATGAATACTGTGCTTTCCTAAGTTCTTTTTTCCATACTTTTCCCTTTCTTGGTATACAAGTGCGAAGTACTGGAGAACAGGGCCCGTTTAATAATATTGAAAATTCTTCACATTAGTAAAAAGAGCGCAGGAAGCTTAACTTATTGTTACCAGTCACAAGAAAAGGGGTCCTCTAAATTGCAAATAATATTGAGAAAGGTTATAAAAAAGAGACTTGATGTGAATTATTAAACTTGTGAGAAATGAATGAATGAATGAACAGACTGAATTTCACCTGGCACACTTTAGTTATTCCTTTGGCTGTTAACTGCATCTTTTTTTTTTTTTTTTCCCTAACTTCCTGAAATAAAAAGGAGGGCGGTTCATAGCAAGTAGTTTACAGGAGCAATTTATGTACCTAACCATATACACCAAATGTAATTTTAGACTGCTTAGGTAGGAAACAGGGCAGGATACCTTCATGTATCTACAACATCCCGAGACGCCTATATGTAGACAACTGAATGCCATCCTGTGTCTGTCTTGGGGTCTTGTATACTAATACTCTGATATAAGATAGCAGTGACAGATAGAAAAAATCCAGAATACTTAATTAAAAACAAATTGTCTCATTGTCTTAGGAAAAGAAAAAGTCCTCAAGAACCTTGCAAGGTATTAAATAATTGTGCACCATAAAATGGTTATTCTTATCTTAGCCTACAGTTAAATAAAGTGTTTTCCTTGAGTTTTTGGAGTGCAGAAATAGAAAATGAGGGAAAAGATTCCGAGAATATGTGTAATTCTGAAGACACTTTTAATATCTAAGGACACCAAGTAAACTGAATATCAGACAAAGGATAAATCCATGTCAGGGCACAAAAGAGTAGACAGCAGAGAGAAAATGCGTTAAGATGAATGAGAATCATTGTAGATGCTATGCTTTCTCAGATATTTTCATCTAGAAGACGAGGTAAAATCTGTATGCTGGTGAATCTCCCATCGAGCTGGGACGCCTCTGTGCTATAAAATGATTAATTTCTAATGCTTACGTGCATTGAGTTCGTTACTCATCTCTTTTCTTCCACCAGTTAAGCAGGCTGCTGTGACACTGTGCAGCTCTTCAAAAATTGGCTTGTCCTTCAGTCAAGGGAGAGAATACCATTCTGAAGGTGATACTGCCAAAGCCACTGCAAGGCTACAAGTTTTCCGGTATTTGCCAGAAATGAAATACAATGTGCCCTGCACCCTAGGATCTAGAGCAGATCACTAGAAGGTTTTAAACAGAGTCTTCACTACCGTGTTGTGATAAGCAGCATTCCTTTGTGGGTAGGATTTTCTAAGTAGTCTAAGCAAGATAGGTAATAGATTTCTCCTGAATTTTAATGAGAGAAATGTGCCTAGTTCCTCTAAAATCCTGTAAAAAATCCTGTAAGTTTCATGACTGAAATCATATAATAAATGCTGCTGAATCCCACTCAATTCTGATACATATATAAAAATAAAAAGTCCTTGTCTTTTTTTATTGTTATATATTTCAGTTTTCTCTCTCGGTTTATTTTTTTGGACATTTCAATCTGCCTAAAAAACGATTATTGTTTTGATAACAACTAAGTTTATATGCTGTGGTGAACATGATTAATATGAAGCCAGAATTGCTTAAAGGAATTGATGCATTTGCAAGAGCAAAGAGTAAATACTGGAAGGTAGTGAGATAACTTGAGTATTTTAACACAATTCTAAATAGTTTTGCTAGATAAAATCCTAAAAGGAGTATGTCTTCCAAATCAGCAGCATACCATAGAGTTTTGACTCCCTTCTTCATGTCAGTTGATGGAAGTTTTAGGCTGACTAAGGCTATTAAGGCATTTCATACCATATAATTTTAAGATAGGCTATGAAGAAAAAATATTAATTACTGAAATTCTGAAATGGCTTGTTAGAAACAAGTGCCACACTAGACTCTGCTACCATTAAAAAAATACTTCGAATTCATTCTGCTTGCAGCAAAGATTATATGTTGCAAATGTTGAATCCTGAGCTTAATGATCATAAATTTTCTTTTGAAAAAACGTGTAATTTTAAAAAGAAACTTGCTCTTATTCTTTAATTTCTTTTTTCTGAAAGGTTTACAGTTGCTCTGCATCAGGTAGCAATCATGGATGCATGTTTTTGATAGAGAGCAGAAATAAGATTAACATCATTAAAATGATCAAAGTTTTATTTGTTATTACTTTACAAGACTCTTAACCCCATATAATAGGTGAAAGGAAGAGGTGAAGGTAACACAGTTTATCACAGCAGTAATCATCTCATTTCACATCATTTCAGCTAGTTGTGATTTGTTCCATTATAAAGCAGAATGTATGGTGACATTATACGCAATGTTGTAAATGTCATCCTTATTTATTCTGAGTAATTAGGTCTGTCTTAATTTAGGTATTTTTCTTTAGAGTATTATTCTTCAGAATACCCATGTTGAAAAATAAATAGTTCAGTTGTAAATGGAGCACTGTTATGCAAGAAAAACTGTGTGAATAAACCATGTCCTATGCTACAGTAAAACTAAAGAAATGTTATCATAAACAATTCCTATGGGAAATTCTGGAAATTAATGCATAGCAATGATTTGGTGATCCTGCTGACTGTGTTTATAGAAACCTTGCTTCATATTGACTGCTGGAGATTTTTCTGAATTACTACCAATTTCTTTGTAAAGTGATTTTTAACACTGTGTTCAACATTTTCTTAATGTTTAACTGACCGATAAAACAATAGCAACAATTTTCTAGAACTTTCCTAACCAGGAATAGAGTTTTAAAAGATGTTAGCAGTCACCGATTAGGTTAGCATGTGAGAAGTGCCTGTGCCTTCTGAAAAGACTCGCATATGTAGATGTATATATATTCTCAGGCTCAGAGTTATATATTCTCAGAAATATGCCTGTATATTATCCATTAATTATATCATTATTATCCATATTATCCATTAATTCTACGAATATCCTAACATGTCTACACTAAATAACATTTGAAAACGTAGTGCACTGGGATGGGTTATCTTACAGTTACACATTTGAACGAAAAATAAAGACTGTCAGAACAATTTAAGCTGCATAAGGTATTTCTTGCCATATCATGATTTTAGTCAATATAGTAGTTTCTTTACATTTGAGCACAGGTCTCTACTATCTCACATCAGTATGTTTTGATGTGGAGTGTGCTTTCACTCTCTCCACTGAATTCCACTTCATGCAATTTCATGCAGTTAATTTTTATATTTAAATATATTTGCAATATTTAATAAACAGATAATCCAAGAGTGATTTCAACGAGGAAAAGAAGAAAACTTCATCACAGTATACCGATGAAGCTGATACCTGCAACCTTTTATTGACATGTCATCAATATGGGTTCGGTTCCCTCATATTTTAGAGAGACAGGAAGAAACGTGCTTGTGCTGGGGCGAAATGTCTGATGGCGCAGGCCTATGAACTAGCGATGAGTCAGACTGTCAGTATTTTTGTGCATGTACAATGGTCAGTGGTCATGGGAAAGGGGGAGGAGAAGGATAAAAGTATGTATGAAAAACGGATAATGCCAATACCTATAAATACTTGGCATACATACCCTCCAAGTCACTTCTTAAAACTCTCTGCATGGAGCTTGGTGTTCAGAGAAGCCTGTTTGCTCTCTGTTTCTTCATGCAAGTTTCACCATTTCACTTTGCAGAGCTGACTGCTTGTGGCTCACATGAAAAGAAAGCGAAGCCACATTGAATAATGTACTTCAGCATGATTTACAAATTTGATTGCCTCTGGGGCAAAGGGGCTTATTGCTTGGAGTCATTAACATCAGTGGTTTGTTCCAAAGCTTATGTAATGCATGGATAATTTGCTGTCTTGAACAAACTACTCTCACTTTAGCAAGGGAGCCATTCAATAAATATTTTATATCTGTAACTAATTGGTATTAATTATTAAAGCACTTTAGTATTCTTTCATTTACATCCTTATAATGAATTAAAGTTGTAGGTCTCTAAACAATAAGGTAGCAAGAACTAATCCAGTACTGTCAAGGACTTGGGCATCTCCTGTGCTTCTTATCACATACAGGTGGATACAAGATTAGCTGAAATCGAGCAAGTGGTTCTTCTGTGTCTAAAAACATAAAGACATTCAACTTGCCCTTCACCTTTCATGGGAAGGCCTAAAAGCCTTTCATTTTCTAGCAAGGATATTTTAAAATTACCTGTTTCAACTGATTATTTCTGCTCTTACCATGTATCTTAGTACTCTAACCTGTGACTTAGCTGGCATTGGAAACTACACATATGATATTGAGTGCAAATTTGTACTTACTTTGATATTCACATCTTGCCATTTTTGTGATTTTGAACAGATGAGTAGGAAGTGCTGAGTAGTCTAACTGGTGAACACTTTTTTTAATTATAGGGGAAGGAATGGCTTTTGCTACATAAAAAAAATAGAGAAAACTGTTTGTTATTGCGGATCCTTATAGATCAATGAGCTTGGAAACGTATCACTAATAAATACTTAGTGATAAGTATGGTGACCAGGCAGGAACTAGCAGAGTATATAATCAGCAATCGCATTCTTGTGCAGTTTTTCAGTGTTCATACTTGTGATGATAAATTCACAGCAAACTAATGTAATTAATGTAAAATGTGTTTGAGTTGCAATGAAACATGAAAAATTAGTAAAACAGTTACGTTAATATTCATTACTAATCTGCGTTTTACAATCTCTTCTTCAAGTAGTGGCAGCTAATATATCATCCCTTGTGTATACTGGGACTGTTGGAATTGACTTACGTTTAATCTAATTACAGGTATCTGGATGACGCACCATTTTGTTTGTAATAACTCTTTGCATGTTGGATCATTATTATATGTGTATTTTCATCTTATCTCTATGATAAAGTTCTGAGTTAACTCTAACTCCCAATTTTCCCCAAGTTTTTCCCTCACAGGTAGAGGTTTGACTTTTTCGTTGTTCAGGAAGTCACCATTATCCTTGCTTGGCACACTTCATGCATCGGTTCTGCTTTTAGTTTATTTTCTTTGAGCTGCTGCTCCAGACAGCTGTTTTCCTAAAACCTAATAAGGGAGCCTTTCCAATGATCTCAACAGATTTCAAGATTACTGTTCATTTACAAAACATATACTTTTGGTAATGGAGAACCAGCTTTCCTAACCCTGGCAACTTACATAACATGCCTTTTTGAGAGAACGGCAACAAGCTTGTCATGTACTTGGAACTAGGAAGCTAGGAATTCTGTAAGTAACTCGCTGCGTCACGGTGGGATGGGACTTAGCTGGGCATGGGTCTGCCTCCCAGGGGAATCCCCAGCACCAGTTTGGGGAAATCCTGTTAATTCTCTTTCTCCTATAGTCAGAGGTTTGGACTGCTTAGCGTTCTGTATGCTGACACAACTGGCTACATGAAGTAGCTAGCCCCAGGGAAAGCCATATCTGAAATGTTTGCTGTCCATGTGCGGCTCTGACTAACCATCCCTGATGCGCAGCTCTTTCACCAATGTAATACCTGCAAGTAGTTTGAGAATCATTTTTAAATCAATATGTGATTATGTGACAGTATCTTTCATTCCTTTTATCAAAACTGTTTCACTACAACCCCTTAAAACAGCTTTGATTGTTATAATTTCCAAGAAGCCAGACCAATGTGCTTTCAAAGTTCCCATTAATTCTTGTACCGGGGCAAAATATGTCAACCTCAAGCCTGATTTTTAAGCAGACTAATATACTCATTTTCACTAACATGTTCACTTAACCTGAGAAGGATGCAGTTTGCTTCCATAATATTTTAATTTAATAATATACAATTTACAGCATGTGAATTTGTTTAAGGAAAATAATTGAGTTGATCTGAACTTTCATCTTTAAATTTGAGGTAGCTTAAGAGTTTTACAGCCACCTGTGCAGGTCTTGCACTTAAGTCCAGCAGTTAGTAGGTTTTTATTGCTAGGTAAGATTAAGCCATGAGCTGATGTAGAGTGTGGCACTGAAATTTATATGCTTCCATGAAAGTTGATGAATTGATGCAATAGCTCACTGCTGCTGACCCACTCCTGACCGTGTGAATCAAATTTTCCTTCTCACCACACAAGCTGGGGCACTTGTTAATTTTTTTCTGGGCCAATTTTACTCAGCTCCATCAGAAAACGGTGCATCATTGTCGTATGGGAGAAAACTCTTTCCTTAGAGGTGTCTGCTTCCTCTTTTCCCTGTAGTGATCTGAGAGGACTAAAACCATTTTTCTTGTACAGTCCTGAGAAATTTAAGGAGGAACTTCTGAGTTTTGGGGACATCAGTGCTAAGAATGGAAAGTTACTTAGTTTCATAGTCCTCACTCCTAGGGTAGTTCTTTAACTCACACACTAAAAGGCATTTTTCCTTCTTATACATTACAGAAATCCTTTTCTTAAATGACACATTAAAGGTGGTAGGAGTGCAGTAGTTTTCAGTGACTGATGACTATATAAAGTAGTATCTTCCAATGTAACTCCCTAAGGACAGAAACAAAGGGCTTAAAACTGAGGATACTGCATGTGAAAGAAATGCAGATATTCTATAAATATCAGTGACTGCTGCATTCACTTCTTTTCAGAATATATATGGAGAAAAAAAATTTTTTTTAATTGAAATCAAATGTAATCTATTACAGAGAAGTTACATGAAACAGCTGAGCCAACCTAATAACTACAACTGATGGAAGGGGGAGTCATTTTTCCTGGCTCTGCTTCCAACCATCCCGTTCTCGTTCTTCCTTTCTACTACCTTTAACACTTGCTAGACTTTTCCATGATTGATTTAGCTCTTTAATGTAGCAGCAAATACACAACTAGAGACAGGGTAACAGAAGTACCAAGAGCTCCCGCAACAGCAAGATAGACTTTTACTGGTGGTAACCCTTGAGATCTGCTCAGTTTGTCTTAAGTGAGTTTACTCTGAGAACTCTGTTTTTCCATCCATATAGACCACCTGGCTGTACAAAGGCACACGACAACATCTCTGTAGTACTATTGTCGCACAAAATCTTTGGCCTGGATTCAGGTGTTAGGAACAAGGATTGCATGCTCAGTACGTTATTGTGCAAGGCAATAGATGGAGTAGCATGTAGCTAGATGTGGTTCTGCCATATTTGCCATCCTGTGGTGAGAAAAGTCTATTTTTAACTCCTCAATTCCTCAATAGGGTCCCTATTGAGTGATGTTCTGGAGCAAAACATAGCCTTAATGCTATATTTTCTTTGAAGATGCTGAATTAATCTCCTTGCTTTAGCAGAGTCATATATTAATATAAATTAGTAGATAAATTAGTAGATAAATAAAGAGAATGCACAACGTGCTCTGGATAGTTCTGTCAGTTGAGTATATTGAATCCTTTTCATTTGCTCTTATATTTTTGAATAAAATGTAAAAATAAATATCGTATAATTTCAAAGTGGACAGCCTGTAGCGCATTCTTCATGCTGTGATGTTAAAATTGTATGAACAATAATTTATATTTTTGTATCATTTTATATAATTTATCTTTTCCACTTAATTTATGTCAAAAGTTTTATGCATAAGAAGAAATAGTTTAAGCATAAATGTATTCATATTTTAACTTGCTGCTGTAAAGGAGGTATACCAGCAGGTGTAGGTAAGCCCCTCCCATTCATATACATTCAGGTATAAAAAGAGACATCCCTCTTAAAGTAGGAAAAAAACTAGTGGTAAGAGAAAGAGTTGGATAACTCTTGGTTAGAATTCTTACTTCTAGCACTACAACTTCAACAAATAGAAGTTTAGGATTGCACAGTTAAGGAAGTTAGAGAAAAAGAACACGTGGACTTCAAACAAAGATTTAGAAGTGCATTTTTTTAAGAAAAAAAAAATGGGAATCAAGATAATTGGAAGCAATATCAAGTCATATTGAGTAAATGTTTGTTATTAGGCAGAAAGGGTGCAACTGAGAAAGAAAGTTTAAAATCAAGGGAAATCTGTACAAATCTACTACAAATCTGTAGCAGAATTGTTGATGGCAAAGGCAGAGACACAGAAACACCGTTAACCTGTGATGCTGGCCTGACTGTTTTGCAGTCCAGGGGAACTAGCGGGAAGTCTCCTACTTGGTGCTGCAATCGTACCGTTTGAAACATCTGAAGACATGGTTTATCTTCTAGATAGAAGAAATAGAAATAACAGAAGTAGCACTAGCCATGGATTCAAGTTATTTACTTTCAGTTGGCACGAAGTTCATGTACCCTATGTCATTTCTTTCTGGATCCTAATGGCTCTTGGAATTCATCTGGGTAAGTGAATTATTGCATATTTACTTTTTTTATTTTTGAATATGCATCCTTATGATATTAAAGATTATTAGGTGTGTGTGTGAAACTGATTGTTTGAATCATTTGTGCTGTGTTTATGTCAGTTATAACAAGTTTTACTCCGGGAAAAACATCTCAAAACATCTACACATGATACATTTATATGACCTGCTAGTGTTTCTTGCCTGAGACCAGACAGGATAATGCCAAAGTTTTCCCGAGGAATTTTCATTTTGAATTTTTTCCGATGGTTTGCCAATGAACAACAAATTAGCCTGATGAGCTGGCCATGTTCAGTGACATGCTACTTTAGAGACTAAAAAATGGGCTTTTTAATATTAAGGATGCTACACTTTATTTTAGAAGAGTGAGGAAAATGAAATTACTGTTACCATGACCTTGGAAAATGTCTGAAAAAGAGTTGAAAGTTTATCCTGACATTGCTGTTCACTGAGCATGTGACTGTAAGATACTGAATAGTTTGTTCTGACCACTGCTATAATCTCAACTAGTTTCGCTGCAGCATGGGATCACTAACCAAATCTTACTGTTTCTCATTTTAATTGATCCAGTTTTGTTCGGAAGTTAACATCGATTTCTCATTAATTTCATTTTTTCAACTACCTTATTTTTAATTATAATTTTACAGGAAGGTAAGCACTTGGAGTTTTCTGTTCAATTTTTCTAGGTAAAAGTCACTAAAATATTAATAAAGTCCAATGACATGCAAATATATCACTTTGCTATCCACCTCGCTATCAGTAGTTTCTCTATCCATCATTTTAGGGTTGGACTAAATGGTCTCTTCATTCCAACCTCAACCTTCCAACCTCAACCATTCTGTGATTCTGTGATTTTGTAAGTCTGTCACTAATGATTAATGCTATGCTCTGATAAATGTCATCATTACTATGCTTTCCAGCTCATGACACCTGATTTGATTGACTTTGTTTTAGTATGAGGAAGATGATGACAAGAAAGAAAATGTAACCATTTGGAAAGGGGCAAGCATATTTTGCAACAGGTGTTCAATTTAGGAGATGAAGAAACTCATTAAATTGTATAGAAAATTAAGAAATACACACATATCCCTATTATGTTCATTCTTTTAATAAAAAATATTTTGCTATCCATAAAACTGCTAACCACCTTTGATAACAGTCTCATTGATTTGCAGAACATAAAGCTAAGAATATACATAAACTTAGGGAATACTTGTATGCCTAGAGGTAGGTACCAACATAATTAAGATAGCTCACAGAGTTTTGGGGATCACTGTGTTGTATTTCGGTACCAAAGCTCTACCCAAGCTCCAGATTATGTCAAAAATTGCCCCTGTGGACCTCACACTTGGTGGGCACCCAAGCTCTAATTTTTCCTGTCAGAAAGAGAACCAGCAACCCTATTAGCAGCTTTCTCTGTCCAAGTACTTTCAAGGCATGTTATTCGTCATAAACGTATGTCTACCAGGTGAGATATACACCCATTTATATTTTTTTCAGAGTAATTTCCTTCATTTCTTAATCTGCAAAAACCCCTCTCAGTTGAACTGTATTTTTTTTTTAAAAAAAGCTCTTCTAAGCTGTTTTTTTCAAATAATTCATGTGAAATGAGATTGTGAATCTCAGTTTCTACAAGTGGCTGAGCTCATCAAACATTTCTTTTCTGATGAAAGGAGCATATCTTTCTTACAGATTTTTTTTTTCCTGCCCTGCTCTTCCTTTTGCTTCCTTGCTCCTGATCACACACTCCTGTCTCTGCAGGTCTGGTGCTTGTCAGCCCCTCTGATTAGCTGTTGTGCACATTAGCGAGGCAGAAAACTATCATCTTGCTAAACTGGCTTTCTGTTCATCTCATGAGNTTTCTGATGAAAGGAGCATATCTTTCTTACAGATTTTTTTTTTCCTGCCCTGCTCTTCCTTTTGCTTCCTTGCTCCTGATCACACACTCCTGTCTCTGCAGGTCTGGTGCTTGTCAGCCCCTCTGATTAGCTGTTGTGCACATTAGCGAGGCAGAAAACTATCATCTGACTTACTTTCTTGCTAAACTGGCTTTCTGTTCGTCTCATGAGCTAACAGCACTCCTGGAAAGGTCCAAAAACCCAACACCGGCAGCTGAAGACACAGGGCAGACTGGAGACAGAAAAGGGAAAGGGACATGGGTGGAAGGGAGCAGAAACTCCTTTGGGCATTAATGAGCATCAACTTAGTTTAGCTCATGCTGAGGCATCTTGAAGTTGGGCTGTGCCACAAAGCTGAGCTATATTATTTTAAGGAGTGTCATTTTGCTTGGAATAGTTGTCGTATGGAAGAAGAGATATGATATGCAGCATGTCCTAGCAGTCAGCACAGTGGTATGTTGGGCATGAGGTTTATTACAATTGTGTCATTTCCCAGAAGCAAGCTTTAATCATATTTCTGAGGTGAAACCAAACCAAATTTGTTTTTACTTATACTTCCTTACCTGTAGTCTAACTATAGATCAATCTAAGCTAATATCCATCGGTAACATTCTTGTAAAGATTTTCTATGAGATAGAATATAGAGCAAATCTCTCCAGAAAGAATACGGTACTCCAGATCGCTTGTAAGCAGTATAATTTAATTTTTGTATTTCGATATTCTTCCAATAGATGGCACTATCTGCTTATTAGCTGTTAAAATTACCATTGACAATACAATATACAAATATGCAATATAGCAAATATGTTGCTATATATATACTTCACACATCTTGATAAATAATTCAATATATTCCTTATCTGATTTCCTCTAAAATAATAAGCAGTTTTAAATATGATTTATTGAATTTCATTCCTAGCTATTGTAAACTGACAGAACATTGTTTCATGTTTTTTGTGGTTCTTTTTCAATTTATTTTCACCATTAAAGGACTGAAGTTGTTTCTCAAATTCTGTTAAATGATTTATCTCACTGTTTAGGGAACTCATATTTGAACCCAAAATGCTTTATGCATATTTTCCTTTTGAGTCAGTTGTTTCACAATTATGTGATAGCTTTGACTAGTTTAAAAATAATTAAAAAAAAAAATAAAAAATAAAGAAACACCTCCTATGGGGTTTTCTACTGTGTAAAAGATAAATATATCTCAGAGCATGCTTGTAAAAGTGCTTCATGTGTCAGGTCCCTCAGTCCTCTGATGCAAAATGATAAAGGATCTTCCAAATTATACAACAGAATTTGAAATAATGGGTACAAGAAGAGTAGAGACTAAGTCTTCTTCTTTTATTACTAAACATTGCAAGGCAAGATGAGGTGGTTATGTTCATCTTTGGCCTGTAAACTGAGAAATGAACTCAGATAACTCAGATAATGTTGAATTCAGATAATCTTCCTTAAAAGACGAAGATTAATGGCTACCCTGTAAAGATTTATTCAAGGCTTCATGAACACTAACTGTGTTAATCATCTTTGTTTTACTTTCATCTCTCTTTTTTCATCAGCAGATTTCTCTACAGATCTTGAACTCAATTTTTGCATTTCTGGATAGGAAAGCATAACAATGCTAGTAAATACCTTAGTAGGCTTCCGAATTTTAACTTCTGGATACTAGTTTGGTTCTGAGGACATTAAGAATTGTCTACATTTGAAATTTGTTCTATGTTACCTCAGGTTGTTTCATCTTACAGTATCTACATACAAACTAGAATGCTTTATTGTTAATTTTCTGACATTAAGTTGTGATTTTATGACTGGTATTTCTCTTAAGCAACATTACAAGTTCACCTGCTTCAAAACAAGAAGGGAGGTTTATGCATCATGAAACATTTCCTATTACAAAACTACCAAATCTTGCCACCATTTTCCTACCGTGTTCTGCTGCTTCTAGGCTTTTTGTTCAGCTGTGTTTCCTTTTCTGTCCTGGAATCATGATAGACAGATGGTCATGGTGCTGTTTAAATGCTGACCTGAAGACTTTTTCAAAATCGTATCAAATTCATACATAGTATGCAAACCTGTTCCTTGCTTTATCTGTCATACATGAAGTTGTCTGGGGTCATGTATTCAGGTGGTGGGAATTACTTTTTTTCTTTTTCCCCATCATGACGATCTGCATTAATTTAGTACAGTTATATAAACAATCACCTTTATCATTATGTAGGCAAAGGAGTACATGGGACGGTTTCTTGCATTAAAGCAAGTGAGCTTTGTTTGTGCTAAATAGCTTAATAGCCCCAAAAGGTAGATATCTAGGTGACTTCTAGGGAAGTCACAGAGAAGAGAGACTAAGTGATATCTTAGAGGAACAAAAGAGCACACGTAACTCACTGTTTCTTTGATACTTTATCATTATTATTTTTATGATCTTCATGGGACAGCCTGTTTGGCAGTGGTCACTCATTTCTCCAGGCTGACGGGACAACCATTTGTTACTTGTGATAAGTGTTGGTATCACACCTGGGGAGCTGTAATGTGCATGAGGAAAATAACTTCCAGCTATTTTTGCCTTACAGCTTTAGTGTCTTGAAGAAGGAGAGTGGGGTAAAAGATGATAAATGATCATGCGAAGACAAACAGACTTCTTGAAATGCATGGCAGATTAGTCTTCTCAATGGACATAATGTCACAAGTACTTAATGCAAGATTCTTACAGGAATAGTTTTAACATTGTGATATTACTGTGTGGTGAACAAAGGAGAGTTGACCTTTTCTTCTCACAGTTTCGAGTCATGGATTTTCTTTTTACATCACCTTTGCCACATATTCACAGGCTCCAAAATAACATGGAAACTTGCACCTTATTACAAAACACTGTATTAGAAACTGTATATGAATATGCAGTAAAAAATAGCATTAAATGTGATAACACATATCAAATATGACTAAATTGTGATACTAATACACTGATCCAGTGAACTTGTTTCATTTGTATCATTCCACCAGGGCCTCCTTAGTGACTCACTGAGTTTGCTTTTCTCCCACTCTCGCGCAAGATTCCCTCATTTGCTCTCGTGCACTTCTGCAAAACACAATAAGCAGCAATCAAAAGGAAGATGTTTTTTCCTCTGGAATTTCTGCTTTTCTCTCAGTTTTTCAAATGTTCCACTGTATTATATCTGTGTCTTTTCTGTGCCATTTCATTACCGTAGATGAACATTCCATATACAGGCCAAATACCAAAAAAACATGAAGAAGTCTTTTCCTCTGCTTATGAGTCCTGGGGAACAGAATAAATAAATTAATACAAAGCTCACCAGCATACCATCTATGTAAAGACATTTGTATCAATTGATACAATATGTTTATTTAAGGGCTCTCATACTGTTCTAGGTTGGAAGCACATTTCCAGTATGACAGTCCTGAGATTTCAGCTCTTCTGACAGATTGGTTAGGAATCCAGGTAAGCCAGGGTGCCAAAATAATCCATGACCTCAAAGAGCAAATTCTAGATTTCATGTTCACACAGCAATGCAGAAGGACTAAACCTTTAAACTTTTAATGTACTTCCCCATGAATGACATATCTAATTTGTGTTGCGCAACTATGATAATGTCAAATTTAAAAAATCTGAAACTCTTCTTCAACAATAATGCAATAAGTATTTTATTCAAAAGAAAAAAGAAGTTGAAATAGTTGAGTAATTCACTTAAAACCAAAGAACAACTAAGAACTTGTGCTTAATCAACAAGTTAACACTGTTTATTTTTTTTTATTGTAAGCTTGACATTTTAGCAGTGGTGCAACATAAATTAGATATGTGGTTTGTCTGCATGGTGAGACAAATGCATTTTGAATTTTGTTTAATTATAACTAGGGCGTGTAGGGTTCAAAAACCTACACGAACTTAACAAGACTGCTCAGATAGGATGTCAAGTGTCCTGATATCGTGCCAGACATGATATCAAGATTTAATTTTTATAAGAACGCTTCAGGTTTTGACCTTTATTTGTCCATCCTTCAGTAAGTCACAAAGACTTTGGAGCACGTTTCTGTGTTAAATATCTGCTTGTAGAAAGTTGATTGGAACTGCTTGATTTGGTCCTCTCTGAGAAGAAGAGCAGGCTAGGTCCTTTAGGTCTCTCCTAACAGAAACTTAGGAGCCTAATAGAAACATTTCACCTACAATGAAACCTGATAGTCATAGAAATTAGTCACTTAGCTGTAACTGGAGGGAATGAGGATGGGCATGAGGAAGGAACTAGCAAGTGCGATGCAAGTTTTAATCTTTGCTAAATATGTTTTTTCCTAATTACCCTTACTGCTCACGGAATCATTTATTTCAGGAAGTTCTCGTTCCTGTAAAGGAAAAACTCCTCCTGAAATACACAAATTAGATGTGCTTACAAAAAAGAAAAATGTGTATATATAAGTAGCAGGAAACTACTACTGTGCAAACACTGTTCCATAGTCTGTAGAAACTATGGTAGGAAATACTTACTTAAGCAGAGGTGCAAAGCAGAGATACGTTCCTTTATATTAGAGTTGAAATGCCTATAGCAATCTGGGATTTTTGGCTCAGTTTGATTTAGTTACAAGCTTTGAGTACCCCACCTAACTTGCGGGAAATCCTTTTTCTGTGTTTACAGATTTTTTTTTCTTTACAAATGGAGAACAATGGTGGTGCTTTTTTAATGCTTTTTTTATCTTTTGGAATTCTTAGATGTCTCACAGCTCTGCTGTCCCTAGCTCTCTTAAGAGAGAATTTAGTTTTTCCAGGTTGTGGGCACTGTGAAAGCATAACTCTGCTTTGATACTTACAGTCTGGCTCCCAAGACAACCAATTTTGTGAATCTGGCTGAGGTGCTGCATCATTTTAGAAAAGGTAAAACCAATTCCCTTTTTCAGACACAGCTAAGGAGCTGATGTAATCCTGCCAAATCCAACCAAAACCATTTACCCAAGGCTCATAGAAATGGAAGAGAAACGTAGCTTTGGGTCTTGCATGTGATGACACTGCGTCCTGCCATGGGACCTGCATTAAATGACCTTGCAGGCACATGCCTCTGCATCGGCAGCACATACCTGCCAGACCCCAGGCACCCCCTTGACTTTCTGCTCTGAGGTTTCCTTTTGGTCTTCTCTCCTCCTACAGCCTTCCCTCCAATAAATACCTTTGTAGTTTCAGAAGATCAGGGCAGGGCTTAGTAAATCACGACGGGGTTAGACTGGTCTTAGCTCAGTTTGTTGAAAAGGTCAGGGGGTTTATGCAATCCACTTTATCACATCATATCTTGATTTTCATATGAAAATGGCTAAGACTTCTTTCCAGAGCATGTTCAATATTTTCAAGAAAGAAACTAAGTGAGAGTATTGTTCAGCTTCTCCTCTTGATAGAAAGCCAGGGTCTAAATATCCTCATCATAATATCAGGCACTCCTTACCCCAGAGATTATGTAGTTTATTTTAGATAAAATAAAAACTTACATAGAGGCATAGGCATATCACTCAGCTCCTTAGATTGTTTATAGATCACATAAATCAATTTCCATTATGATTTTTATTCAAATTGTAAATTTCAGTGCATTATAAAGTGAGTTTTGACTGTATTATGAAGTGAGTGATCTAAAAGTTGATGATCTGATATGTCTGATGATTGGGGGAATGATTGTATTCAGAAGGGCTTAACACCGATAAAAGAACATTAACAAGTTATGATGCACTTGTAACTCTGCAAGAAATAATTTGTTCATTTTTTCAGAACTGATTTGTTGCAAGTAACCATGTGTATAGTGCCAAAACCTAGCTTAGGGTGCAAAACTTAAGATTTTTTCATTTAGGTGCTGATGAATAGTAATGTGCAGTTTGTCTAGCAAAGAGAAAAGTGACATGAACCTTTTGAAAAAAAGACTTCCTAAACCATGAATTACCTAAACCTCACTAGAAAACAAACAAGCAAAGAAACAAACAAACAAAAAAGCCAGTTTTCATCAAAATCCAAACAAATAACTGGACAGTTAATCCATAGAAGTGTCCTTTGCTTTTTCTCATAGTTCAGTTTAATGAGGGGAAAGCATCTTTCTGAGAAAAAAAGAAATGTTATTTAGAGTATATTAAATAATGTTTTTTAAAAAACATTAGGTAATCAAATAGTGTAGTAAATGCTACTAATGGATTTCTTAACCCTGATATGCTAGGTACTTGATTTGTCTCCGCATCTCTGCATGAGGCAGTGGCTTGGGAACTTTTCTTGATGTTTTCTCTTTTAGCATGATAATACGGGGGTTTAAGTAAGTTTGTGAATTGATTTTGAATCTGATCTGCTATTTCTGTCTGTTGTTTTCTCCTTATTTCTAGTATTTCAGAAGTGTTCAATACCACAATATCCCTAAAATCTAGATCTCGCGTAGTGTTCTGTGTATACTTACTCTTCTGGTGTTTATTTTGGTTTTGGTTTTGGTTTTTGCATGTTTGTTCAGTTCTGTGGAAATGCCAAGCAGGAGTCAAGAGTGAATCTACCTTGTGGTTTCATAGTGAGTTCTTCTGTTTTCGGAAGCTTAAATCCCTATAAATCTCTCCTGTACATCAGAACATGATGATATTGATGCCAAACCGACATTCCGTAGCACAGAAAGACCCTCCATACTGCAAGTCTTTGCAGGATAAGGCCTGCTGAAAACATGCACATCAGATGCTGGAGTGAGTGGCCAGTCTATGCCTACCTCTTTGAACATTCATAGTGTGAATACCTACAAGTATGCAGCATCTTTAATATACTGTATATAGAATAACAGTGTCTCTCTGTCTAATTTCAACCCCCTGTAAGCTTTGCAGGCAGCACCTGAAGTGTTTATATCACATCTCACAAGTCTTTTTCTCCCATAGGTATTATTAGGACTTCTGTCCTTATACTGTTTGGTTGTGTTGTGTATTATTTCATAAAGTTTCCTCCAGATGATGGCAGAATGCAATACAATAAAATCCTGCTTTGATTGAAAAGCAGATCATTCTGCCCAAAGACCACTCTGGGCAGGTCTACATCCTGGAGCACAGCTTTACATGGCAAAGCTGGAGCTAATTCCGAGCGAGCTGGTGCATCTGCAAAGAGCAACTCAGGGCCATACGGAGACACCTTATCCTTATTAAGGGTCACACACTTTCAGGATCACAGAATGGTTGAGGCTGGAAAAGACCTCTGCAGATCATTTAATCCAACAACTCTTGAGCAAGCAGGGTCACTTAGAGCAGATTGCCCAGAACTCTATCCACATCGTTTTTGAATATCTCCAAAGATGAAGGCTCTACAACTTCTCTGGGGAATTTGCTCCCAGTGCTGTGTCACTCTCACAGGAAAAAGAGTCTTTTTTACCTCATGTTTTGTAGAGCTTCCTCTGTTTCAGTTTGTGTCTGTTGCTTCTTGTCATGTCACACTGGGAATCACTGAGAAGAGTCTTGGTCAATCCTCTTAACACCCACCCTTTGGATATATATACATAGATAAGAACAGACCCAGCTTTCTCACCCTTTCCTTGCATGAAAAATGATCTTCACCATCTTAGTAGCTTCCCAGGATTTAGCACAGGTCTATTCTCTTGTCTTCATCCTGAAAAATTATTATGGTAGTTGCTAGACTCAGACTATATAATTCTGAAGAAGGATCAAAGATTGACCTTGACTTCAAACCCTTACAGATACCTAAATTTAGGGAATCGCTTGTTGAAGGTAACTTGGGCATTTTAGCACCTTTGCTTCTTTGTGAAAATTTTACTAATGTTTGAGGAGATAAATTTTTCTCTAAGTGTCCTGTTTTATGTGTGTTTATTTAAAAAAACAGTGGAGACAATGGGTGCTTTGATGGTTATGTTTAACTGTGTTTCTTTACATTAAATATTTGTTTTAATACAGATCCTCCATTTACAATAGAACCTCTTTCCCTCTCATTTCCCCATTTAAGCAATTTATACTGAGTACAAAAAAAAATGCAATCTTCTTCCCATTTTCTTTTAGGTGAAAATTTACCCATATAGTACTGGTATACTTTAAGTACTTTATAAAATAAACTACCAAGTATTGACTTGCATTCTATCGTCATCGCATTCTGTTGTAAAAGAAAACTAAATAAAGCTTCTGCAATTCAGGCCAACTGTATGCAAGCTTTTCTATCAAAAAAAAAAGAGAGAGATGTAAATAGGATATAATATTATAATCAATATATAATATAATCCATAACAGCGCAGTTCCTCACTGCAGCGATAAGCTTTTCCTAAAATAGGAAGTTTACTGACAACAAACCTTTATAGGGAGTTGCGGGGTGGGGAGCAGGTGTCACATTGTGGCTGAGAAATTAACAGCCTGCTCCTCTTTCTCCCTGCTCCCTACTGCGTAATTCCCTCTCCCTGCTTTTGACAGCGCTTCTTCGCTTATGTCATAAATTGATCTAATTCACCAAGCAAACGTTTTTAAGTTGGATGAGCTCACAGTGCAAGCAGACAGCTGTCTGTGTTAACACAAGGTAAAAACACTGCTTGACCGGGAAAGAAAGGTGGAGAACAGATGGAAAGAGAAAGTGTGTTGATGTGTTCTTAGAAGTGATGAAAAATTATTATTTTGGCTCAAACTGTAATATAAAACTACTTTTAATGATACCGGTAACTTGAATGTATAGTGACTATTCTGCAGAGACAGGACTATATCAATAAAGAATATCTAACATTTCTTATTTCTGTAACATATGTGCTTGGGAATTCATAAAATGCAGTCATTTGCAGGATGGTTCACACTCATTAATAGGAACAAGCACAGTTTGGCTGTAATTCTTGTTCTTGAGGAAAATTACACATTGCAGGATTTTGCTTAATAGCCTGTATTGTCATCTGTGACTTACAGGATGCAGCAGTGTAAATTTTATATTCACATCACCTAATAAAAAAGGTATTAGGCTGCTCTCTTTCTAAAGAAACCTTTAAAATGGCAATCATACTAGGCAAATGTATGATAACAAAATATTTTTTCTTAAACAATTTTCGTTCAAAAATCTTCAGGCAAGATACCACTGAACAGGCTTGAGCATGCTAAGAAGTAAATAGATTTGTCAAAAAAAATAGACAGTCCCTTCTAACAGTAATCCTCAGACTTTGTGTGTGTGTGTGTGTGTTCATTAGTGATTTGCATGTCTGAAGCAGAGAAGCATATGGACTTTTCTATGAGTAGTCCTACCATTGCCGGTTGGAACTATGTAGAGCCCCACTGCTTCTACCAGTGGAATTACAGGTCATATTCTCAAGCTTCTGGGCTTCACTTTAGGGACAACATGACTGAAAAGATGATAGAGATAGAGATGTAGCAAAGAAATTTCTTAACCAGGTTAAGTCATTTTGTCTTTAAAACACGTAGGTGTTAGAGATATACCTTATCCTTGTCTGATTTCACCTTCTCTGTGAATCCAGACAGCCAAAGGCCCTTTGCCGGTAAGACTCTGTTTCCTGCATTGCCATTTTAATTTGCCATCCCAATTGCTTCTCAGGCAAAGTTCTCCATGGAAGCGTCAAGCTTCCTTGCAGTGTGACAACTGTGTGACGCACAGCATTATAGGATTTTAACTGTTGGTTAAAACATGCATATTCAGCATAAAATGCAAACTGAAGTTTACAGGTCATTCAGATATTGCCCAGTCTGTTCCAACCTCTTCTAATCCAAACCTTTTTTAATATATGATAAAATAAGTTTATCTATATGTATTTTGCCAATGTACTAAAATATCTTCATTCAGAACAGTGTTCAATTTTACTTATTAATTATAATATATTATTTAGATGTTTAGATTAAATGAAGAACAAAAATAGAATGATTAATATCTGACAACAAATGTTTTTGCTTATTCACATCCACAAGACTAAATATTAAAGATTCAGTCCTCAATTAAACCTTCAGTAATAGTTTGCCTTGGTATTGCTGTTCTTAAGATGGCCTGTCTGTAAAGGAAATGCTGTCTGTCTGTATTTCCAAGAGATACCTGGTGATTTTCACGTTGGAAAAATCTTGATTTTTTAATTACCTTTCCCTTGTGCACTCAGATCAGGCAAATATTAATATATTACTTCTTGTCATGCTTCAGGGCTGATAAGAGGAAAAGATATAGGTGCTCACAGAAAAAATAAAATGGAAGAACATAGCCCCTGAACCCCTCCCCCATCCTACCTGGTTTTGGTAGTAGGGTTTATAGCTGTGGGGATAGACTCTAAAAAAAAAAAGTTGAAGAACTGATTTAGATAGTCTTGCAGTTTTCCTGGTGATTGATATTAGTGCAGTTTAGATATTCTGTGTATTCAGGAATGGGTCAACTCCTTGTGTTTTAATTTAGAAATTCAAAAGTTTCAAACATGGTTTTCTTGAAGGAGCACTTGGCAAGAATGTCGTTACCTCACGAGTGCACAGACATGCACAGAGATGGGCTGGGCTGGCAGCCTCTTCAGCTTCACAATATTTAACACGTGTCCTTCCCCAGTTTTACTCCGGGAAAATCAACAGCCTCTTGAAAGACAAAACAGCAGTCAAAAGGTTCTAGATTACCTGAAGATAAAATCTTTCCTCACCTGTTGACCACTATTCACTTAACTTTTGCAATGCCATAATTTTACTAGTTAGGCAATTAACATGCAGAAAACAGCTTAGATCTATCTAAACCATTGTTTGTATTGTAGACACATTTATATGGATATATGTATACATATACACATGAAACACATTAGCTTTTATTCATACCAGTCACTTCCCTTCTGCTATTTCTTTTACAGATTTAGAAGGAAATTCAAGTATAATATCAGACCACATATATTCTAAATATTGTTAGGTCAGAGCTTTAACTGAATCCTGCTAGATTGTACTCTGAATTTCTTACCCACACTTGTTGTTCAACTCATCACTTATTTTCAAGGATCGAAGGACTGTGTAAGGTAAGGAAAATAACACAAACGTTCAGGAAAAAGAACAAGGAAAGTCCAAGGCTTTATGCACAACTGTAATAATGAATCAGTATCTTGAATCTTGAAAGAAGTTAACCCAAATAGGATAACCTGTACACAAGGTCAATATTCAGAAATTTCAGAAATTTATTGGCAAAAAAAAAAAATCATTAAATATAACCTGAGCCTAGGAGTGAAACACTGGATACCCCAGAAGCAATGGGAATTTTGGAGCCCACTTTCTGGGGGACAAATTTTCCCCAGTAACTCACGCAGTTCTGAGAACAAAATTAGTATGCAGGGAGGTTCTGAACAACAGGAGCGTTTCAAGTGTGGCAAATGTTGAGAACTATGGGTGCCCACAGTAACACTCATGTAAAGGAAGATCTCGTGCAAGAACCTTCACGGCTGTGTTTAATAAACTGAGGAGGAGCATTCCTTAAGCTTGGTTTGACAACATCAACCAGAAAAGATGTAATAGAAACATAGGAATTAACTGTTAACCTGTAAGATTTACAGCCATAATATCTTTTTTTCCGATTTTGTCCATGAGAACAGTACAGAAATCATGGTTCTGCCGACACTCCTTAAAAGAAGTCTCATCTTTTACCTTGGAGATAAAAATGCATGTGGACTATGTAAAAAATACAATACAATAAAAAAGTAAAAAATACATTTAAGATACATTGTCTCAGGTGCTAAATAGTGTTAAATAGTTAAAGTGTGTGAAACAGAGATACTGACTTTTTGATAAAATTGAAGCAATTTTTCTTCATTGTGTACATCCTACCAGGAGTTACCAGGAGTACTGGCCTACTCCTGATTATCTCAAAGTAAAAAATAAGCAAGAAAGCAAACAAGTAAAAACTATTGGGAAAGAAATAGATTATGAGATGCTGTTTCTGGCTAAAGTTGGAGAAAATCTTAGTTAAAGCAAGTCTTTTTTGATTCAAACTATTTCATGTGTTCTGATAGAGTCTGTAACCTGCTATGTATTTTTTAAATAATTATCTTTCTTTATGATTGTACAATGTTCTGACTAATTTTATATTTAATTAAATGAAATTCAGTATAAAAATCTTACTTTTAAGATTACTTATATTAAATAACTAAAACATTCAGAATAAATATGCTTCTTTTCTTCCATCCAGGCTTTATTTGTTCACCATCTTCCACCAATAAATACTTCCAGTTATACATTTGTCTACAACTAGGCAAAAAATGAATTAGAATAATACAATAATTTATATACAAAAGCATCAAAAGGAAAAGAGCAGGCCTTGCAGAGACCTGCATTTTTGCATAAATCCAGTGGGAGATTCTGACCTCCAATGAGTGATTTGGACTAGGCACTTGCAAAAGAACCTCTCAAATACATTTATTTTTCTCTCTGTTCAGCTTGCCTACCATGTTAATATTCACAACCATCTCACAGCCAGTGCATGGTGAGGGCAGAAAACACAGAGGAGAAACTGCCTAAGCTTTAGCTCCTACATGCCCCAAGATGATGGCCAACATTGCAAATGGAATAGTAAATTATTACTCCCCTGGAGCAATGAGGAAACAGGTATATGTTTTGCCCCTGAGGTGTGTCTCTGGGACACAGTGCTTCCTATGACTCCCACTGCCATAATGAGTGCTAAACACCAACCTTTGCTTAGGGCTGTGCCTAAAGGTACAATCTAGCTTCCAGAGGAATATCCAGGCTTTTATTTATGGCCTTAAGTGCATGCAGTCAGACACGTTACTGAGTAGGGAAGACTCTGTCAGTAGAGGCCCATTACAATAGTGCTAGGAGAAGGCAGATCAAGCCTGAAAATTCTGTGTTGTTTTATTTAGTTGTGGGTGAATTTCATAGTTAGGGAGATAACCTTTATTTTCACTATGTATTTTTATTTCTTTTGTTTTCCCTGGGATGGGTGGAGCTTTGGTTCTGGATGAGGTCAAACTAGGCAAATAATAAAGTGAGCGGAATGGGCTGCAGAAAACTTTAATAAGACATGGATAATAAGACATGTTTTTAAGGTGTTTTTTAAGGGATTGCATCCTCATAAAAGAGTCGGTGATTTGGGCAGTGGCTTTTTTGTATCTACATTTTTCTAGTATTCTCTCAGATCTGAACCTGGCTGTTAAAGTGAACGTAGTGGTATATCTCAGGGCCACTATGTAGTGCTGTTATTTGTCTTATCATGTATGTGGAAATGTTTTTAGGAGTTTTTGCTCTACTCTGTATGTGAACACGTAAAGCTATAAAACAGTGTGAATACATTCTATAAAACTATAAAATAGATTCTGTAAGTTTAGTTCTATTTTGTTACTTAATGTATTTAGCAAATATAGCTTGTTTACCATGATGTTCTTTGAGGCTTCTGTGGTCTATTTCTGCAATATATGGAGATTTGCAGTGGAAAATATTTCTTCTCTTGTGCTGTCCTAGGCAGTATGCATAGGCTCCTCATTTGCTTCATCACTGAGTTCTTCCTGCTAAAACTGTATCTCCAAACTGTTGCCTGATGACAGGACAAAAGGCAATGGACACAAACTGAAACACAGAAAGTTCCATCTGAATATAACAGAACTCTTTTTTACTCNTTCTGCAATATATGGAGATTTGCAGTGGAAAATATTTCTTCTCTTGTGCTGTCCTAGGCAGTATGCATAGGCTCCTCATTTGCTTCGTCACTGAGTTCTTCCTGCTAAAACTGTATCTCCAAACTGTTGCCTGATGACAGGACAAAAGGCAATGGACACAAACTGAAACACAGAAAGTTCCATCTGAATATAACAGAACTCTTTTTTACTCTCAGGATGACTGAGGGTTGGAATAGGTTACCAGAGAGGTTGTGGAGTCTACTCACTGAGCAGACTTCTCAGTAGACTATCACTTCTCAGTAGACTATCACTTCTGATTGATACTCAGAAGTCATCTGGACAGGTCCTGTGCAACGTGCTGTAGGTGACCCTGCTAGATTATAGAAATTGGACTAGATGATCTCGCAACCCCCAATCACTCCATGATTCCGTGATAGTGTAAAGTTTGAGAAATTATTGCATTTTATTATCTGCAAAAGCAGTTTACTGGACTTCCTAAGTTGAAAATCAGCAGAGGCAGTAGGGTGGAAGCCCAGACCTGATGGAACACCTCATGTTTTCCAGGTTGTCTGCCTCCACCAATTCAGGTTATTAGCCATTAGAGCACATTATTAGTCTTCTTCTTGAGGAAGTAGGGTGGAGAGGATTTCAGATAACCTCATATGCTTCCTTATATCAACAATTGAGGAACTTACAGGATATAAATATCTATGATTAATATTACAATGACTGGCCCAGAGCTTCCTGAAAATGGTCGTTAAACCTCCACACAGGTGCATTATTGCGAGTTTATTCAGAGAGATTCCCAGTCAAGAGCCAAAGGTTGTGAAATGGCCCTTTGCTCTCTGATTAATGATAGATTGGCCATAGAGCCATGTAGTCATGGTTCATTGGAAATATCAATATTCCCTTGTCCTTAAATACAAAAGGTAATGAAGTGTTAAAGCATTATGCACAGCAGCAGATGATAATCCAAGGGAGAGAGAGACATGTGCCATTAACCCATGCATGCATCTTTAGGTAGTCTTTACAGCAGCTTGTGTGCAGACTTCCCACTCATCTTTACTATTATTAATAATATCCTCATTTCTTTCTAGTCTGCCTCACTTTGGTGTCAAACTAGTCATAAAACAACAGAGTATCTCCTCATGGCAAAAGCTCTTAATAGGAAGTCTGTCTGCAGATGTGAAAAGGTGATAGTGAATGACAGAAATGAATACGCCTTGTGGCAGTTCATGCAGACTTGCCAAAATGTCAGCAGAAATCTAACCAAAGGCGGCTATTAATTGTTAATAATCTTGCCTCTATGATATGGAAATTATATTTGAAAGGTGGCACATCCCACAAAAGCAACTAAATGTGATTCAACAGAAACAAAACTGCCATTTAACATCCTACTTTGATAAATTTCTTACCAGTTACTGACATGTGCTATAATAGCACATGACATCTTGCACATCTTTAATCAGGAACTGGGGTATTAGCTTTAAGAAATGCAGTTATGTATTACTTTTGTCTGTTTTCTGTGTGTTTTTACTTCTGAAGCAGGTTTCCTCCCGGGCGTAGTGTAAAGAGAACCCTACATGATCCATAGGAGTGATCCCAACCCATGTGTAAATAAGTGGTTCATGGGGGTGAGACACATGCGCTTCAGAGGTGAAGTTTAACACAGGGCCCAAATAAATAAACTCTACCACCAAGTTCAATTCAAGAAGCTACCCCAAACACTGCTGGAACTAGATGTGTCAGGGAACATGATACAAATACTAGGATTTTGCATGTCTTTATCCGATCCTATTAATGGATTTTTCCAAGTCACTCCATGGGATCACATTTGTTTGTTTTTGTTTTCCCCAACTGTAAAGTCTGATAAGGAAGAGCACTCAGTAGTGTACTGGTCTATTCTGGAGTTTGAGACACGTTTGTATCTGGAAAAGATACAGACCTCACCTTGGGACATTTATGCTAGTTCCAAAATGAAAAGTCAGCAGATTGAAATGAGTTGGTGAAGAGACACTAGCATATATCTGTACCTCATATCATGCTGGAAGACCCCTTTTTACACACCATTTGGTCAAGGAATAATAAAAGGAAGATCTTTTTCATTTTCAAGAGTTATTGTTCTCATTGCAGTATTCAGATTGAAAAATTTTAATAGTCATATAAAGTTCTTCCTTTTGTTGCCTTGACCCTTGGTGCTCACCATTTTTTTCATTTTTTTTGCTTAGAATTTTTTACCTATATTCTTTTGTTTTTTCAAAAATGACTGCCTAACCAGATCAAGTTGTTGTACAGCTGTGATGCTCAAGTATGCGATTTGAAACCTGTCGGGAGGGGCAGCTAAAGGGATTTTCAGAAAGAAAGTCTGTTGTAGACAGTGACTCATAGCTATGAGGCTATTTCTCACAAATCAGTTTAGAAATCCAAATATAAAGTAAACTCTGCAAAATCTCATCACATATGTAAATGGAACAAGTTATCTAGCTTTGAACTAAAGTTGGAGATGAAATAGTCAACTAAGCATAATTGCTGAATGCAAAGAAGGGCAATTCAGTCTTGGCCTCCGACACAGATGCAGATTGCTTTTCAGTGCACATCGCTGCAGAAGCAGCAGTTCTGCGGTATCACTGCAGAACTGTGGCAGAAGGTAAAAGAGAGGAGAGAGAAGAGATAGTAGCGGCATTACAGGTGATAAGAAACCTGGTATCAAAGCCAGGGAAATTTCCCTGAGAACTCATTTTCCTCTAGCATTTGACAGCATCAGCATCCATCCTCCTGAAACTAAGGGAGCTACTGTGAGGTCAAATTAAGCTAAATAAGGGGAGAAACAAAGTTGTACCAATTGACTTAGGAAACAGCCCTTCCTCATGGCAGCGATCAGAATACTAGTTTCATCTTAATATTGCCTTTGCCTTACAGTAGGATTTCTTGGATCCTTAGTGAGTTTGCTCTGATGGTGTGACTAATGAAATGTGCAAAGATATATTCTCTTTTACGTGAGTGAAAGGTTGAAAATTAACCAGGAAAAGAGAATTTTGGTTATTTCTCTCTCTCAATCAAAATCAAAATTTGGCAACACTCTGTGCTCCTTTCACTGCAGAGCTTTAGTAAGTGGATGGTGCCACCACAAAGCTTGCAGTGGAAAAGGAAGGTTGGGAAAAAAAAGATTTCTTCCTGCAGTGCTACCATGGCACCTGTGTGACTGTCTTTGCTCTTGGGCCCTAATAGCAAAAGCTGGCACCATGCATCCTGGAACTTTTCCTGAAATTTGAGAAGTGAGAACGTAAGAATAATTGCATCAAGTTAGTTGCACACATCCAGGATAACAAAACCAGAAATGCCTGCAAGACCTCCAGAAGTTTTGCTGACTCTCAGTACACATACTGTATAGTTATTTCATTGTTAATCACTGACAGAGTGATCATTTTCTGCATCCATATCTCACACAAATCACCACCATTCACAGGGGATGCAAAATAGTTGCTAAATGTCCCAACTCCAATCGGTAATTTGTTAGAACGACAGCATTCACTACATGAATGTTAAACTCTTTCAGTAGCTGCAAGGCACCTGGGTCATTTTTTTGGAATTTCAGGATTTGAAAATTATAACTAAGTAAACAAAATGTTGTCAGACCTCTTTAGAACAAATTTAAATAAGAATAGGAAAAGCTTACTTTTCAGTGAGCCTAACTCCTTGTTCTTCATGCTTTCTTCAGCACAGACTGTCTTTTAGTAGACATAGTCTAGACACCAACATTTTAAAATTAACTCAGTGTCTGATTTGCTGAACCTAAACTCACCTCTTTCTTCATCAGTTACTGTACCAGAAAAACAAGTTATACTCGAATAGAGGCCTATTGTAAATTGGAAGTAAAAAGGGATGTGCAAGGTTTAACGTTCTAAATTAATACAATACAAGGTTGTTTTTGAAGTTTTGATCACTTAGTATTGATCAGTGACATTTCATGTATCTTCCTGTGTATTACAATTCATAATAGAGCAACACTGTTCTCTGCTGTATCCAGTTGGCCATACAGTAACACTTTGATCCCAAATCAACTAGGATTGCCAAACACAAAATCAGCACAGAGAAGCAGCATTAGGACAATTTACCCCAATTATCTAGTGCTGAGAAGGAACTAGTGAAAACAGAAGTGGAATGTGGGCCTTGGTCAGGCCTGTCGTTATGTCTGAATCTACCTTATCGGTAGATAAATATGGATCAAGCCAGCACTTATGTTGGGGGAAAAAAGGGAAAACAGTTAGTAGTGCTTCCCAATTATTTCTTTAGGAAGCAATATCTTCAAATAATATAACAATTCAGAGAGTAAAAGTAATGATCACTTGCTATCTATATTTAAACATGTCATTTTTAACCCAGTTCAGTGATAATCATAATTCTAACAGGACTGAACTGCTTATGGCAAGATAAGTTTTACTTGAAAAAATTGATGAGAGTGATGAAAAAGTTAAAATATCTGAACTATTGATTCTGTAAAAAAATTCTTAACTATGCTAAGCCAGGTCTCTTGGTTTCATGTAGACCGCTTAGAAATTTTGAACAATTCCTGTAACTGTTAGGATACCTTCATGCAGAATTTTAAAATGTTGGATCCTTTACTTTAATGCTTTTATATATATATATAACTATTAGTATTACCTAAGGATCAACAAAAGCAAATGTTTCTTAACAGTTTTATTAAAAGAATTCTTTTTCATTTTCTCATTTCCTCATCTTTCAATTTCTTGTAATGTCATTATTTCACTATATCTCTAGTCCTTGTAGAATCTTCCTGTGAAGCTATTTTTGGTTTTACATGAAAGCACATGTCTTCTCTTAGGTGTACTTTATGTCAATGAAAGTGAAAAAAAAAAAAAAAGAAAAGAAAAAAAAAAAGAGAAAAAGATAGTTACCAGACACATTTATGATCATAAGCAAAAGATTACTTGACTCCACCAGAAAAAACACTCATGTATACCTCCCCATAATCCCAGGTGCAGAACCACCATGGCAGATATCTCTGCCATGAGATATCACTCTGCTGTAATTAAAATGAAGTATTCTGTAGAGAGTATTTTAATGGTCCTGTTGCAATGCACACATATTTTTGGTACAACATCAAGTGCAACAAAGTATTTTTTTCTGAGGAAAAAAAAAACAATTAAGGCCAGGTCTGTAGTGCTTTTTAATTTGAAAGGAATCTTGTGGTTTCTCTAAAACATTTCAAATATGCCAGATAACAATATGACTTCTTAATGATAACATGTGTGAGACGCAAAAAATAAAAAAATCCTACAACTAAAGAGATCTTTCCTAAGGGTGTATCCCTCACTTGCCTGTAACATCTCTGGTGGGGTAGTCACTGTATTCTATTTCCTAAACCAATACAAGTTACAAAGACCCCCGAAAGGGAAGAGAGTGACTGAGATTGTATTAAACTTTGTGTTTGATATGTAGGAAGTTACTCATAGCAGTCAGGAAGAAAACGTTTTAGAAGTAGCTTTGTTGTTGTTGCATTTGTTACACTGCCAAGATTAGAGTTTACCAGAGATCATAGTTCAGTTTGAAAACTAAAGCAATGTCTCATTTGATCTAAAATAAGATCATACTCTCATCAGTTCAACTGAAAATACTAATCATTTTTATAAAACTGTAAAACTGCACAGAGATTTTAGCCTTGGAAAAAACAAATGCTCCTGAAAACAGCTTTGCAGATGGTATCATTTTATTGAATATAAAAGGTTGAAAACTTTTGATTCAGTATAGGAATTGAATCTTAATTTCCCTCCTTAAGAAAAAATAACTTTATATGCATACCACTTCCTTATTAAAGATCATGTTAATTTCAAATTTAATTAAATTGTGCTAACTTTAAATTTAATACCCTTGGAAAATAGACAAGTGATATGTAACTGAAACTAGTAAGCCAAGAGAAGCCCGTGAGGAGCTTTAGAGGCCCCGACGAAGTGAAGGTAAGTGACAGCACAGTATGCTGCCCACCGGTGTTGGTTAATGCCAGGTATTTGCTGAGAGAGGAAGAGATCAGACTCCTCTCGCTGCTCATGTGATTCTTTGTAAACCCTATCATCCTCAGCATAGATGTGTGGAAATCACAGATGCAGCTCAAAAACCTCTGACAAGCAAGTAACAGAAATAAAGACACTAGAATCTGAAAGAAATGAGATCGAATAACACAGGGAATGAGAAAAACATGCTGCAACTTGAAGGTGCAGTCTCTTGTAGAAAACCTTTAGTCCATTGGTTACTTCAGCCCGTGTTCTTACTTAGTTGTAAGATGCTCACCAAAAGACCCTACATTATGGAAATAGACCCCGTCCACCCTAGTTTCAATAAGATAAACATTGACACATCCACAAGATAATTCATTTTTATGGGGAATGCCCTGAGTCTCCCCATGGAGTGCTGATCTCTTCCAGTTGAATGCAGGAGCCCAAGTGAATGTGGTCCTAACTTCTGCGAGATGCATAAAGCAAAGTTAAATTAATCTGAATCCAAATCCAAAATACTGAAGTGGTAGTTCAGAATTAGGCAGCACTGAGGGAGTTGGGAAGCATGGGAAAGAACTCTCATCTGAAGAGTGGAAAAAACTGTATAGCTTAAATGTGAAGTCATGAGAAGGTATATGATAAGTGCATGTGGTAAAATAACACAGGAAATGAGTGGGACCTTTTGTTTTTCCTATCACATAACAGGAACAAGGAAGTATCCTGTGAAATTGTAGGATAATCAATTTAAAACTCATGTGAAAAAAGATCACTCAGTGCATAATTACAATCCAAGAAATCAGAGGTGAGAACAAGGGGGTTAGTTGCTGCTTATCAGTGCCAGGTTATTTCTTGTAAATAATAAAATCCCCGAATGCTCTATTCGGTAGCTCTAAATCCGTCCTTTTATTTCTGCTTTTTTTGTTTAGAAATCTCCAGACTTATTTTATGAAACTCTCATACTGAACTTTGCTTACATGCCACCTAATCATTCCTTTCTTTCTTTTTTTTTTTTTTTTGTGAACTATATCTCTGCTTATGATTTCAGCTATATATATTTTTTAACTGTGTTGTTCATATACTACTACATTTTATTTCGGAGATCTGGTATTGTTACCCTTTATTTCCTGATACTTTCTCATGTATTCTGGATATTACATCTAAATATTTGGGTAATTTGGCTATATTTGGCTGATACCTTGCTTTGAGTAAGAAACACACTGGCTTGTTTCTTCGTTTTTTTAGATTAGTTACTATTTCATAAACTTTGCTCTTAAAAGTTATGGATGAGCACCACAGTTAGAGCCAAATGCAATAGGATGGTAAGGGTGTAAGAAAGGCCACACTGGTTCAAACCAAAAGTCACCTAGTTCTCTGATAGTGGCAAATAGCTGGTACCTAGTGAAGAGCTCAAGAACTGGGTAAACACATCTGACATCTCTCTACAAACTGTGCATTTGTTGCTGGAATTTTTTTGAGTTTGGGTTTTCAACTGCTATTAGTATTTTGGGCAGCCTGCAGGTTTTCCAGGTGCCTTGAGAGTCACTAATTGGGAGTGACTTCTTCCTTTGTAGGTTAGACTTGGACTATCAGAAGAATTCCAGTGACTTCCTTCCGCCAAAATACCTTTGGGCCTCTTCATCTTTCCTCTCTCTCACAATTCGCAAACCATTATAGCCATTCTCTCACTGATGTACTTGAAGCAAATATGTTTTTTTGAATAATGTCTCACATTTTTTCTGAATACTGTCTCATGCCCAGAGATAGGATGAGAGACAACATGCACAAAGTGAAACACAGGAAGTTCCCTTTGAATATAAGGAAAAACTTATTTACTGTAAGGGGGTAACAAAGCACTGCTGCAGGTTGTCCAGATAGGTTGCGGAGTCTCCTTCCTTGGAAATATTCACAAGCCATCTGGACAGAATCCAGGATAATGCTTGATCAAGGAGTTGGACTAGATGATCTGCAGAGGTCCCTTCTAACCTAAACCGTCCTACCGTGATTGTAGTATCTTCTGCTAAATTATGATACACTTATTTACTTGTAAAGAGATGAGAATTTAATGTGCTATAATTTACTATGGGAGGGAAAGAAAAGGCATTTGCTCAAGAGAAAATGAGAAACAAAGGCTTACACTGATATTTCTTGTAAATCTATCACCATAGGTAATCATGAGTATTTAATCTGTTCTAGAGATCGAGTCATAAAAATGACTACCTTGAGATTCAAGAAGATCCCTGTTTTAACTGAAGAGCAGGAAATGTGTCTTGTATGCATGTCTGAACAGGATACTATTTTATACTGGATTATAGATACAGCTTCTGGTACGCTCACTTGCATTATAAGGCAGTTGTCATTTGGATATGGTCAAGAGTATATTCACCCTGATCTGACATTGAGGGTTTCGATAAGGATCCTTGTTGCAAAGTTACTAGCACAGAATGTAACTACACACGAGATGATGTTGACTGATTTAGTAGAAACCAAGACTTTATTCTGCGACTCGATATCTGGACTCTCACTAGTTTCACCTGGTTGGTTTTCAGCCAGGAAATTGAGAGGTGATACTTGAGGTAGCCTTGTGTGTTTTCTTTCAGACGCGGAACACTGCGTTGCTGAGTTGGCATTCTCTTTTGTCTCTCTCTAGAGATCAAAATAGATGGAAGAGACTTCTAGTAACACAGGAAATAAGTCAAAAAGGACATGAAATAAAGTTAAGGAAATAGCCTTTTTTTTTAAGGGGAGAAGAATGTGAAGCAAATGGTATATTGAGATCATACGTTTAAGATGTTATCAAAAAGAGAAGTAAAAGATTATTTCCAATGAATCTCAATAAGCAAAGCATTAGTTGTGCTTCTCAGGGATTGATCTTTTCACATTTAAAAATAAATGAAGTAAAGGTAATAAGCAGAAATAAAACTGCAATGTGTTATTATGCACTGTTTTTAACCTATACTGATATTAAGCAAATACATATCAGTGTGTCTTAGAAGTCCTGTGGAGCCTGCAATAATGTTTAATCCTTGCTCTACAGAACATTTCATAACTATAATGGTCACAGCAAGAAAAGGATAAGCAAGACATTCATGAAGCATGTGACACAGAACAACATAGAATTTGTCTGAAGCCTTTTAAGTGTAGGTCTTAAAATCAGTCATGGAAAAAGCTTTGGGGAATGTGTTTGTACTTTACATATTAACCTGGCAAAATATAGTGCTTTAGTTCATTTTCTGGTCTTTTAAAACATTATTTTCTTCTAGGGGAAATAAAAACATAACAGACCTCCTCTTTATGACGTGTTATCAAATATGAAAACTAAATGATTTTCTTGCAGTCAAGAGTCTTGCAGTTTATCATTTTTGGTAAAATTAGACTGCTCAATTTTAACAAAACTGGGCTTTCAATGGATGAAGAGAGAGATACATTTTCTTTTATAAATATTTCAAAGGGACATAAATTACATAAGAGTAGAGAATAATATAGAGTAAAAACAATTCAGGTACTTCTTTTTATATTTAATTTGCATTAAACTATTCACCACTGCCAATAGGGAAAGATTTTGTCTTTTTCTTTGCATCTCCTTTTCCTCTTTCCTTAATCTGGGACATTCAGTCCTAATTTCTTCCTTAGCCCCAGCTCTGGGGCAAAGGAATTGGACCTTTCATAGGAGAGAGTCCAGCGCAGGGCCACGAGGATGATCAGGGGCCTGGAACATCTGCCCTATGAGGAGAGGCTGAGGGAGCTGGGCTTGTTCAGCCTGGAGAAGAGAAGGCTGAGAGGGGACCTCATCTGTGTCTGTAAGTGCCTCAAGGGAGGCAATGAGGAGGATGGGGCTGGCCTCTTTTCAGAGTGGTGGCCACCGACAGAACCAGAGGAAATGGCCACAAACTGAAGCATCAGAAGTTCCACAGGAACTTAAGGAAGAACTTCTTGACAGTGAGGGTGACAGAGCCCTGGAACAGGCTGCCCAGAGAGGTTGTGGAGTCTCCTTCTCTGGAGATCTTCAAGACCCGCTTGGATGCAGTCCTGTGCCACGTGCTCTAGGTGGCCCTGCGTGTGCAGGGGCGTTGGAGTAGGTGACCTCTAGAGGTCCCTTCCAATCTTAGGCATTCTGTGATTCTGTCATTCTATAGACCAGTTCAACTCACTAATTCAGCAGTGCAAGGAAGCAGAGAAGGGCAGGTTCTGTGGAATCCTTCTTCTTTGATGGTGTTAAAGTTTTCAACATCTCAGTGGTGAGATGTTATATCAGTTCATCATATCATTTGAAATTGTAGGCTCACTTCATTAAAGAAGCAAACAAAACTGGATGGTTATTCTCAAACCATGTTCCAAGTTTTTCACAGATCTGAAGAAATCTGTAGGAAACCACAGTTCTTCAGCCTGAACATAGCAACTTTAGCTAGTTGTGAGTTTCCCAAACTGTCATAAACTCTTATTTGCTTTAATTAAAAAAATCAACCCATATGAATGCCTCTTTTTATAGAGTTGCTGGTTCTGTATTTGGGCCTCCAGAGAATATTATAGAGAGAATATAGGAAAATATACAAATATATTAGAGAATTCAAATATCTAATCTATTAAGCTGACAATTTACTAAAAACATGGGACTGATTTTAACTCAATGTCATTTTTTTAAGGTAATCATGACGGTTAAAATTCTGTCTCAGCTGTTAGTACCATGCTGTGACAACGTTATATAGCTGGAAACAGGTACTAGTAAAAGTGAGGGCAATGATCAGGCTGGAAAGAATGCAAAAAAAGGAATAAATGTTATGCTTCAGGATCCATCTCGTTTAATATTTCCATCAATAAACCCTGAGTAGACTTGCTGATGATGCAGTGTTGGGGGTCCCTGAAAGACTGTGCTTGAAGGACAATGAGGACTCAAATAATACGAACATAATGAAAGTTCACTCTGTGAAATAAAAGATGATGCAATGCCAATAAAATAGTCAACAGTTACAAGTTCGTTGGTTGGGAATCACCAGGAAAAAAAAAAAAGTAGGACTTGGTTATGTTACTTGATTTCAGGATAAATGCAATTGCTTTAGCAGTGTAGCTATTAACGCAAAGGCCACTGCGGCACATTTCACAGGATATGTTTAAGGGGTGATAAGGAAATGTTGGCGCCAGCTTACAAAGCCTCACCTGTCTGCATGCCCATTGAGCCTGTGTTGAGGCAGGATTAATCCAAGTTGTAAGCCTCTTGGCAAAGAAGGACTCCTCGAGCGGACAGCGTACAGGAGACCTGAGTCGACTGGCTTGCTTGGGCTGACAAAAAGAAATGCCAAACAAGAGTATCATTAGTGTTATAGGGTAAAAAAAGAGAAAAGATCAGTGCCCTGTGGCAAAGGACAACACTGTGACAAGAATAAACAGGTTATGAATTGTCTGATGAAATTTAGGTTAGAAATCATATGAATATACATAGAAAGCATTTGAGACAGTATTTTTAAGATGACATGTGGTTAGGCAGGAAACACAATATGACACCAGTCATCCCAGGAGACAGGATTTATTGACAAAGGCAGGCCTTGTAGTCCCATATTTGTATATCTCTTTTGATATTTTCTGTATTTCAATGCATTTTCTTCATATTTAAAGACAAAGTTGAATATATAAAGCTTGAAAATGTCCTGGACTGAAGCAAGCAGGTGAGAAATACTCAAAGCAAGTGCTTCTGCTATTATTATCATACCTCAAGGGACTGCAGTGAACTACTTACCCCACTGGCATCTGACACTCGCAGCTAACCAAAAGAGACTCTGCTAAAACTGGAGGGGCCCAATGTGGTCTCTTTAGGAGGAGTGGGAGGGCAGAAATTGTGATCCTCCTTTCTCCTAGAGACGTTGCCACTAGAGTACCTTAAAATAACATTTTATGGCAAATTAGCCAGCTTCCCCAGTCACCACTTCTTTCCTGCACTATCTGAATATTCCCACTCCCTCCCTTGCAGCAGATGCAAAGTTAAAATGAAATAATTCGATAGAAAACTTCTCACCTTTTTCGATGGACCATTTTTCTGCCAAGGGCAGAAATGTCTTCCCAAAGGCCCAGCAAGCAAGCAGAAAGCAGTAGGGCTGTGCTGCTAGGGCAGAAGAACACTGGGCACAAGGACTCCAGCAGCAACCAAAGATGTTTCCAAAGTGTCTCTGTGTCATCACACTGAAGTGTGTCTCCAAGTGCCCTGCCATTAAAATTTAAAAAGATTTTCCTCCCTTTCCTTTTCTGTTATGGGGATTTTTATGTTCATCTAGCACAGTGAATGAGTAAATCTCCTTTATGATTTGTGAGGTTTACCTTTCTGTATCTCCAAAAAAAATGTAACTTTGAAAGAGAACAACAGTTTAAAAGACAGAAGACTGACAAAACCTTGTTCCACTGCATATTTTTATTGGGCCCATTTGTACATCTTCATGACAATAATGTCTAGTAAGATTTTTTCTTGTTTTCACTGTAAAGCTATCACATTGTAGTTATTTTTCCATATCTTAATTGATTCTCAAATCATATTTTATACACTCTTAAAATTTTAACACTAACTCGGATCCGGCCTTCCCGGATAGCAGGAGGTTGTCAAGTCAGATTGCTGTAGTTAGTTATTAAACACAACACCGTCAAAATATTTTGCCTATTAAAAAAAATCCCTCTTGTTGTTTACACATTCATTTACTGGTCTTAGTCAGCTCGTTTATGGTCGTTATTTTGGTAATGTGGAAGTGCATGCCACGCGCACGCTGCACCTTGTGGCCTTTGGAACGACAGACAGTAAACAGCAAACCAGCCCAGATTCCCTCAAATCAAGGCAGAGCACCCTTCTACTTCAAAGAATCGCTATCACTTTTTACACCAGCAGCAAGTCACTGTCTTCTCCAGCCCCACTACTGTCCAACTGACATTTACTGCAATCCTTTTAAATTGGTGTTTGAAATACCACATGCCAACTCCTCCAAACTCATCATCACTATCAGTGCTGTTAGTGCACAATCATGCACTGAGACCATAAAGGTTTTAGAAAACTTAAATAGACAGAAAACATGAGTTTTATTTTGCTCAGCCATCGAAGATTCAACAACTGCTCTTGTTTCCGTAGAGAGCAAAATGAAAACAGAATCATCCTAATTTCCTCTAACTCATGATCAAGATCAGGGCACTTGCCTGAGAGTTTTGAAGATCAGAATTATGTTTTTGTACTGAATTAGGTGGATTATTGGGGTTATAAATGGCTCTGAAGTTCTTCCTTTGTGGTTTTGACTGGGAATCCCACTCTGATCCTCACAAAACATTCATGAAAGCACATATGTTCTCATCAAAGTTTTCCATTTCATTTATCTGGATTGAGCCAGTAAAATTCTCAACAAGCCCTGATAACATCCTGGGATATCTGCAGATTTTAATCAATGCATAAACAACAAGGAAGAATTGACTCTTATTTATGCCTTTATTGTTGCTCAAATTGCCGGAATCAATCCTTAAGCCATAAATAGTGTGAGGACAGATTTTATTTGTAGTTTAATCCATTTAATGGCTTGACTTCTTAGTTCATCCAATGACATGCTGCTAATTATTATATGATTGCTGTTACACATCAGCCAAGACTCACTGTTCTCTTTTTCACAATTTAAGTGAACTAAAGCCAAAATTGCTCTCAGAAAACCTTGGTTGCTTCCTGAAAATGTGTCAGAGAAAGTGTCACTGTGTATAAGGGTAGAGGAGGGGTTTAGCTGAGGTGTCTTGACTTTAGGAGGTTCCATGGAGGTTATAGAATCATAGAATCATAATGGTTGGAAAAGACCTTCAAGATCATCAAGTCCAACCTTAAAACTACCACCTCCCTGCCTGCTAAATCGTGTCCCTAAGTGCCTTATCTATATGTTCCTTGAGCACTGCCAAAGACAGTGACTCCACCACCATCCTGGGCAGCCTGTTCCAGTGCTTCACCACTCTTTCCGTGTAGAATTTTTTTCTAATATCCAACCTGAACTTCCCCTGGTGCAACTTGAGGCCATTTCCTCTTGTCCTATCAGCACATAGATCGGAAGAGTTTCCAACTAGCTATGGATGGATGCAGCTGCAAGAGGCCCTGCTCCCATCAGCGGTGCACTTGAATCCAGGAGAGCTGCAGAGCTGCTTTCCTGCTAGAAAAGGTTTCCAATTACAGTAGGCAACTCAATTCACTCTGACAGCTTGAGCTTTGAGCACCCACTTTGACCCCATGGTCCACTGATAGGAATAAGTGCAAACCACTACTGCCAGCTCTGCAAGCAGCAGGAAGCAATTTAGGGAGTAGCCAGGAGATACTCTTGCTTAGTTTTGATGGGGAGAGGCCTGGAGATACGAATAATTCTGAAGGTATCCTATGTGTCTGGCAAAAGTGGAGCACTGGAAAGGTCAAAATGAATTCCGCAGTTGCTGTAGGTAAAATGAGTTAGACTTTTTAAGGTGAATATGCAACATGTAAAGCTAGGTATGGGAGGCAGGAATTTCAGACTTCAGCAGGCTGTGTGAGTGAAGATTCGATAAACAGGAAAGGCTCCCTTGCCATAGACCTCCCAAAACTTAAGATCAAGAAGTATGTGAGCCTAGATGCAGAAAGAAGAAGTAACACTAGAATTATCTTGCTAGAAATTGAGATTTTTCTGTTTAGCCACTTTTGTTATTTAGTAAGTGCTTGTTTTTCCTCTACGCAACTCATCTGTGTTTTCCTTGCCCTTCCAGTCTAAGCTGGAGAATGCTGAATACTTACCCACTGAAACAGAGTCGAGAGATGCACTTTTATTTCTATAGTTTATGTCTGAAAACTGTAGTTGTGGCTTCTGTCACATATCCCCTGCCTACACTTTTTACACAGAGCAAAATAACAATTCAGTTAAAAAAAAAAAATCTACTAATTTAGAAATAGGCAAACTACTAGCCAGCTATGTCTTCAGACAGGTATATGCATTTGTTTTGTTCGTCTGGTATGAGTAGCTGGAAGAAAAGGATATTTGAGGAAACATGGCAAAACTGAATTTGCCCAGATGTAGAACAAGATATGTGGGCGATTAAGGACTGGGAAGAAAGTTCATACGCAAGTAGCCATCAAGCGTTCCTTAGGTTTCAGAATTTGGGATTTTTGGTGAGCACTGAGAAGAAAACATTTATGAAAAGGCAGGCTGCAGAGTCCAGGAGTACAGAAACCATATAGAAATTGACTGGCAAAAGGGGAGAATGTGAAGCATGCAGTATGAGAGAAAAGAGAGGAGGGTGGAAGGTGCAGGTTGTAAAAGATGAAAAATGCACTCTTAAAATCAAGATTTAAATATTATATTCTACATTTGACCAGTACCAGGACCAGAAAAGCCCTAAACCACAGTATAACCCACAGGTCTTTAAAATAAGGAGTTAAATAGGGAAGAGGTTTTATACAAATGACATTACAAAAGCTCTCTGAACATAAGATGATAAAATGTATTATGTATCTGGTGTCAAAAAGACATGGGGCTAAAAATGGGTTATCTGGGCAAAAATCCACTCTGTCTTCTGCCCTTGAAAAATCAATTAGTCATGTCTCGAAATGAGTTACGAAAAAAATCACGCAAATCTTCTCTGACATACCACTTTCTAGCCAAAAACTGCACCCATCTCTCCAGCTGACTCATGCGGCCCACTCCAGTCTTCTTTTTGTCCACTAAAACTTGTAGTAATGTGCGTGGGCTGTAATAGTACATTGCTTCTCACAGCCATTTGAGAGGTTCACATTCATCATGCTGTAACATAATATTCTGCAACATTACTCGGTTCAGCAACGTTTGTCCAACTCTTTGTAGCATAAACTGGTACAGCTGCACTCACTTCATGCAGAGAGAAACTGGCACAATGGCAGTTGCTGCATCAAGTAGGTTTTAGCTATAAATGCATCCAGCTCTGCATTTACCTATATATAATTCATATTACATTAATAACACATTATATTAATAGTAATTCTGGTTCAATGACATTCATAAGAATTAGTGTTCTTTTTAATTATTTAACTTCTGGTGGGATTATGGTATAAGTGTATCCTCTGGAATTATATTCCTTTCAAAATCTTACCTTAGCTACTTATGCATTTTATAGGCATTGATATAAAAGCAGTGCATTTCCTTGAGGAAAGCTGAGGATTGTAGTGACTGAGGAGCATTTATATATTGGGGCAGGAGATTTTCACACTTCATTTTCAGATTCTTCACTTACTTAGATTTATTTATTTTCCTTTACATAAGTTCAAGGTTCCACAAGAACATAACTCATATTTCTAATTTTCCCTCATTTGACACATTTGTTTGTAATGTGCCAACATTCAGATTTCTATCACTTTCTGTGGTTACTACAAGTGGAGTTCTCAGTATATGCCTTCTATGGAAAACTAATGTAACTTTAAAGATTTGAAATTATCTCCTTCTTTATTGAAATTGTCTTTTATCTCATCCTTAAAAGAATCCCAAAAGATTAATCCTTGCAACACACAGAGCATGTGAAATGTGTATGAGAGGATACTAACTACATTCCAAATCCCTAGCATTTACACAATATTCTCAGAAGTGGCTATGATGGGATTTTTTATGAAAGAAAGAGAGGAAGAGAGGAAGAGGAAGACAGATAAGGAAAGGGAAGGGAAGGGAAGGAAGGGAAGGGAAGGGAAGGGAGGGAAGGAGGAGGGAAGGAAGGGGAAGGGGAGGGAGGGAGGGGAGGAGGAGAGGAGGGGGGA
>VWPW01021509.1:76233-139347 GCA_013389825.1 Crypturellus undulatus | reverse complement strand
CCGCCGGCGCGCAGAGCGCCCACGAGCGCCATGGGGCCCGCACCGCGCCTGGGGCTCGTGCTGCCGGCGCTGCCGCTGCTGCTGGGGGTGCCCGCGGCGCTGGCGCAGCGGAGCTCGGGCAGCCCCGCGAGCGGCAACGGCTCGCAGAGCTTCGACATCGTCTCCTTCGAGTGGAATCACGTCAAGGACCCCTATGTCATTACGCTCTGGGTACTGGTGGCCAGCTTGGCCAAGATCGGTGAGTCCGGAGTTATATCTTTAATGAAAGTTATATCTCAGTGTGCATGTCCTTTCCTTTCCCCTCCCTCCCCCATCCCTTCTCCCACCCGGTGTAAGGGAAGAAAGCTTATCGTAAGTCCACTGACCCGTTTTCAGGGGTTTTACTGTACTCTGTCCTGATTTCATAATACTGCCCTCCGCTGTGCTTAGCAGTGTGGTTTTCACCTGCCCCTGAGGGTTACCTGGTTCGTCCTTAGCGCCTGAGCCCGTGGCCTCCCTGCTTGGCTTCCTGCAAGCCCTCATCCTCCCTCGACCTCGCCTTATTCCCTGGGAAAGGCTCCCGTGTAGCGGAGATCGCGCCCTGCTCCTGGCCCGGCCGTGCCCGCTGCAGCCGCTCGCACAACGCGCCGCCCTCCCGCGCGGTGGCGGTGCCTCTGCCTCCGCCCTGCCGCGCTCAAAGGCGGGCCAGAAAGAGGGCTTGTGGAGAGGGGTGCTGGCTTCATCGGGCTCCAGACCACGGCTGGCCAAGTAGAGGCTTGGGGCGTGCGGAGCTCTTTCCAAGAGAAGGAGCACACGTATAAACTTCGCCAGTTGCGAAGTCCTCGCTTTTTCACTTGTTCTCACTTCGGCGTTCTGAAACCCAGGACTTTGCCAGCAGTGTTCTTGCATTAACAAGCCTCCAAAATCCATCTCCACTAAGAAGGCATTATCAACTGAAAATCGATCCAAAGCTTTTCTGTACTTGCGTTGATAACACTATTTGGAGATACCAGAGTCATCCTCTCTGGATCTTGCTTGTCACGCAGGATCAGGGATGTAAATAGACAGTACGGGGAGGCACTGCCTAATACACAGGCTAAATGCAGTAAGGTTTGGGTGCAAAATGCTGTCTCCAAATACAAATAAATCCTAATAAAACACATAAAACTGAGGGGAAAGCTATTAACAGGTGATCTTGGGTTTCAGGTATTTATCTGCCCATATATAACTTTAATATCTTATCTGATTCTCTATTGGACTACACCTTGTAAATACTTTATGTTCAGATGGGTGATGCATTAATGAGATTACAGAAAGCAATGAGATTACAGAAAAAAACACTTTGATTTAATTGACTTTTATTGATGGGCAGAACAAATATAATTAAAAACAAGTGACTATGTTAATTCCCTGTAAACTTGTCCTAAGATGAGTTTCTAGTTTGAATATTCATTTTGAAATATTCTTTAAAATAAATATTTGGCTTTTTAGTTAAGGTTTGACTGCTTTATACATGCACTGTGCAGCACAGATACTACTCTGTGCAGCAGCAGCAGCAGATCAGGGCTGTGTCATAAATGCTGTAGAGGTAGCATTAGCAGGACTGAGACTGTCTTGTATTTAAACTGCAATGGCCTGGATTAAGATGAGCTCATTTAATGTGAAGTACTCAGTATAACTATAAACTCTTGATGAAGTACTAAATGTTCTGGAGTAATGCTGCACAAAAACCAAGCATAGAAAAGTCCAAGAACTGAGTGCCACTGTATTTTTAAGTTATTTATGCTCCTTTCACAACTGCACAGAGCATGTCACCTACTTGTAGACAGCATCTATCACTTTCTATCCCAAAGCTCTCAAACTCAATTCTATTCTCTTTTCTCTACACATTTCTGATTGTAATGCTGTCCTCCTCCGGCCATAGTCTCTGAAGAAGCAAAGGACAACTGCTGTGCTCCACCAAGAGGCTGGGGAAACCCTTTTGGTTTCCCCACTAGCCACAAGTAAAATACAGATGAGCAGAAATTTGTGCTTGCTGTCCAACAGCTGGTTGATGCCGAAAGCATGGAGGGGTCCACCCTTCGGGGGCACCGAAGGACAAGGAAGCCTGTCAGCCTCCTAACAGCTGGGGTGTGTCGAGGGCTCTGGAGAGTAGAGAGAGGTTTTGAAGACGGAAAAAATGCCAAGATCAAAAACAGATATAAAAGAACTGAGGAGGAAGACACAGAACACTGCCCCTGTGTCTCTTGGTTTGCTAACTGGGTATGTATGGAGGAAAGATAGCAGAGTTTGAACCATAGCCTGTGCTGAGCAGGGTTCAGCGCAGGCTTATTCAGCAGTGTTGGGGGGTGGTTCTCACATATTCCTTGCTTCTCAATGGGTAGAGGCTGGTAGGGATGTTTTACTGGTGGGTAGGCTTTGATAGCAATTGGATTAGCAAAGAGCCTTCTGGGAATTGCAGCAACTTGACCCATTACTGAAAGCTCAGGATGAGAATTGTATAAGGGGATCTTGCATTCTTTTGCTTTAGGAACTTTTTTAAGGTTCATTTTGCTATTTTATATGGCTTTGGGGAGGGTGTGTTTAATAGAGAATTCATGTGGCTCTACTGAGACTTGATATTCCTTGTTGCATGTATATATAGAATACAAATTAGCACTGATGTGTTCTGTAACCAGCTATTTTTTGTGAAGTCTTCTATGCATCTCAAATGAGCTTTATGGAAAAGAAGCTACTTCTCCCATTCCTCCTCCCTTTTTTTAGGGGGAGGGGAGGAAGCAATTCTACATATTGCTACAAATAAAACTGTGGGGGGAAAAAACTCTTCACACAGCTGGCTCTCATGCACTAAAAGAAAACAATTAATTTGTCTTTTGTCTCCTGTAAAACTTCTAATGCCTCTTAGGGTACAGTTCTACGTATTATAACTGGTTTAATTTGATCCTCTTCATTTGAAGTGCACCAACTTTTTATTCTAAGGTACAGAGTGTTCCACTTTGGCTAATGATCTTTATTTCCGCTTTTGATAGGCTCTTTTATCACTGAGAATGAGTATCTTTATGGGATAAGACCAATAAACTACTCACATGTGTAAAGTTAATCCTTAAAACATCTTATCTGCATGAAGAAGGTACATGAGGTACATCTGAGAAACCCTCCTAGTGGACTTCAAGAGTCCATTTCCTTCTACCCCACTTTTCTGAATGGAAGAAGCAATTCCAATTAAAAAAGTATGTACATGCGCACACATACTGTGTATGTGTTTTTATAAAAATACACAAAACACGTGTTTAGTTAGAGACTGGGGCTTTTCTGAGTATAGCTGTGTTTTAAGGATGTAGTTTTTTTATCAAACATACTTGCACATTATAGTCCTGACAAGATTAGACATGTGCACACTGACTAGCCTTATGTGTGCTTTCTAAAGCCACTTCACCATGTTCTTGCCTCCATTTTTATTACATATTGAATAGAGCTGATCTTGAGAATAACCCCTAAATGGACAGGAATACAGATAAATACAGCTAGAGATGTGTCAAATCTAGCAGAAGCCAGAAATAAAGGAAAGATCAGAAACAACTTTGGAAAACAGGTAGAAGGAAAGGAATAATAAGCTTAGGGAAGGATGAGAGAAAAATAAAGCCAAGAAAAGAATTTGTTTCTGTTCAGAATAACTTTTTTTTTTTTTTTTTTTTTAAATCAGTGGAGTATACATTCTATTGGTTCTACTGTTTACTGTATGCTAATGTATTTGCTCAAAATACTAGGGGAGAAAGATTGTACTTACATTTTCATTGAGTACTAACTGGAGAACTCATAAAATTTCTGTATGTGGTTTACACCCTTTTGTACAGTAGCATTTTTCAACAGAATAGATAATTGCTTATTCTGTGAAAATAAAAACTATAGAACACCTCTGCCTTTTCCCTTTTTTTTTTTTTTTTTTTCTCCTTCCCTCCCCCAAGCAATGTAACTGGTGCCAGTGAAGCTCATTGCATTACCAACCTGGAGTCTGAATAGTAAAGTTTACTGCCTTCACCTCTGTCATCTGACCTATTAACCTAATGTTTTACTGGTCTACCCAAGCCAGGTCTTCCCCAAGGAAAGTTTTACCAGCATAATTGTCCCAGTATGGTTAGATTAAGCTAATTGCTTCTGTTAAAGAGGTCATCCCACTTTTCCTTTTCCTCCTACATCTCTCTCCCATGTTTGCACCAGTGCCAGAAACCATCTGAGAGAGAAAGTGCCCAACTGTACTCACTCACCTCACCTCACTGCATATGCTACTTTCAAGGTAGTCTTTCTGCCCATTTAGCTCTGAATTTTCTTATTGTAGATCAGATAAGGATTGGAGAGATTTTTTTTCTTTTTTTTTGAAGATCTGTATAGTTGCACCTAAATTCTGAAGTTTGCTATACTTTAATTTTAGAAATGGTAGTGAAATTTGAATGAAGGGCAGCTGGTAAATCTGCCTTCAGAAATACCACAGACCTTCAGAGAAGGAGTGGAGTGGCAGATTTCAAAGTAATGAACGCTATGGAGAAGGCTTCCTCAATGGTATTTCAAAAAGATGTTCACCGTCCGTAAAGTATCATAATATGTGTTGTATCTTTGGCGTTATAGAAATGTAGGTTCCTAGTTTGAAGTGACGCCATGAGTCCTACCAGTTTCTTTTGCTGAAATCCTGATGGCAAACTATCCCGAAATCAATGTTTATTATTGCAAAGTTTGCTATTATGCTTCCAAATAAATTGGCTATATGCCCAGGATCCTTCACATTGCCTAGCACTATTCTGAGAACTGATATTAATTCAGAGAAAGGAGCTTTTCAGATGGAGCATTTAGTTAACACCAACATTGCCTTGGAGAATTTTAAGCATGTTAGGGATGGGCTAATGAAGAAGCTGTGAAATGCAGGACTAACAACCCTCCCCCTTCAGACCCCTGGGCAATATTTTCTTTAAAGAAATCATTACCCCTTGCTCCAGAGCCAACTGCCAAAACAAAAGACTATTTCAGTCCAGGTTGTTCCTCCTGGCACTTTAGTAGTAGTGAAAATAGTCAATTATTCAGAGAATAAAAATAAAAATGTGAGAATAGCTGTTCTGCTGGCCACTCTGCTGGCCACTGCTGGTCAGCTTTCACCTTTGGGTGAAATACCTTTGGGAAGAAACGTTTAAGGATGCTTAGCAGAGCTTTATGGAAACACTTAACTGAAAAGGGCGTGAGAGACTGTCAAGGTGAGGACACTACCAGAGCCTGGAAAGTGAAGAGATAAAAGTACCAGCCCTGTCATGACTGCAGTGCTTGTAAAGAGCTGTTTTCATAGCATGGAGTGAGAATATGAAAAATGACTCTGCATCATGACTAGTAAGACTGGTCTTGGTTACCTTCCCCCATAGTCTAAACCCTCGCCTAAGGGAAGATTCTTGATGAAGTGTCTTGTACTGTATTTCTGGCTTTATTGGCTTTATTGTTTCAGAAGTGATAAGGGTTTGACTTTTTTTTTTTTTTTTTTTTCCTCCTGTTCTCAGTGGAAGCTGGAATGGGTTAGCATTTATAAAGGAGGCAACTCCGTCTCCTTCTTGGATATATCTACATTATCTTTCTTAGGGTAGAAAAACCAATTGCATAAAATGCCATCCATTTGTGCGACCATCTTATATAACTGAGGTGCTTTCCTGGTGGTAAGACGCTGTGTTTCGTCTTGCACAGTGCTGTTCACAATACCTGTAAGCTTGCACACTTATGTAGAGTAAGATCTCTGCCTTCCGAAGAATTAATTTATGTAAACATTTTAGGCAACTGAAAAGCAAGTTTCCAACAGAGAGTAATAGCTTAGCATTTCCAAGTCTAGGAACAATTGTGTAAGCCATATCTTTATAAAATTTATAGTCTGTAGATAGATGCCATTTCTGCATTTTTTCTCCATTTTACTCTTGTATGCCCCTCACCCTCTTCCTGTCCTTTTTGCCTCCCTGAAATACATCTCTCCTTCCCTTCCCCCGATGTCGTGCGAGTTGCAAGTCTTAATTATTTAGAGTAAGGAAGAAGATATCAGGACAGTATAATTCTACAAGATTCAGATTACATCGCCCGGCGAGTAGCAAATATACAATGGCAACTTGTGCAAATTACATAAGAAAACAATGGCATTTTGGGAATGGCCCTGAGTTGAATACAGCGCAGGCATGCATACCTAAGAGAGGATCTCTGCCATCAATTACTCCCAGGCACCTGTGTGCAAAGTGCTCAGCGTTCTCTGCAGAACAATGTGATCCTTTTAATATGTGGCCATAGGGTTGTCGAAACCATCCATTTACTGTCTTCAGATCTAAAGCCACTTATTAGTAAGAGTGATCTACAAAATCCAGAATTTATTGCAAGCCTCTCATGTGGTAATGCAGCAGACCGCAGGCTGAGAAACAATAGTCACAACCAGTAAACCCCTTTGGATGCACCCCATGTCTACAGGAGAACGGCTCAGCAGGGTCTCGTCTGGTTTGGTGGAATCCCAAGTGCTAAAGATTCATCGCAGGAATGTTGATATTGGAAATCATGATTCATTATCTGGACCCATCAGTAAGAAAGCTGTATTTTCAGTGTTTTGGGCTCTTGTTACCAGCTGTCTACTAAAAGTCTGTGAGCTTCACTGTCAGTTTACTTAAAGAAATATTTTGAATTCAAATTCAAAACACATTTCCCCTCTATTTACCATGTTTTTACTGCCTTGAAATAGGCTAGTGACTGAGGTCTTCTATAGCTTCTGTATAGTCTTTTTATTCCAAGATGAAGTACTGTGTCCGAATACCTAGAAGAACATTTCTTATCTGAATATTCTTTTGTTTACTTTTAGTGCAAGTAAACGAATGTCCCAAGGGACTAAGGGCTCTTGTTATTCTTTATCTTGCTAACAAGTGGAATCCATTTAAAATTATAGACTATTAAAAACAGTCTTTGTAAACTGGAAAGCGTGGCTGGCTTGCTGGTCTGTGTTGTAATATTTTGATTCCTTTTGTAAACGAGCTTACGAACTGTTCACCTCTATGAAAGGAGTGACGTGATACCCAGTTGGCTGCAATGTAAGGCACTGTAAAGTCATAAATACTGAAACTGCTGGCTGACAAGGAAGAGCCAAGATGGAAAGCAAGACCTCAAGTGGAAACATTTTTAATTAAGGCACGAATAGTTAATGACTGCTCAATGAAGAAGAAAACTGAAAGATGTTCTGGAAGGCCTAAGCAAAGGCAGGGTTTTAAGTAGGTGATTCTGCAGCGTTTACTCTTTGTAATATCTGAAAGTGGAAGAAGTCATTCTGGCTTCACTCATTTGTGCCTAGGTGAGTTCTGCTTTTATTTATTGAAGGAAAAAAATATCTAGCCATTTTGCCATTCCCAAATATTAGTCATCAAGAAAAAAAAAGTAGATTATGTGCTGATTTTAGAAAATATTTGGTTGTATTTTTAAACATTTTTTATACGTCTACTGTGGTGTTGTAGCAGTACTACTGGAAATCTCTATGTAGATTTTTGAGCCTCAGCAGCTTAGACATACTTTCACTTAACAACTGTTATTTAGTTGTTTAGCCACATTCATGGCAGATTGAATGAAACTGTGTTTGAATACTTGCCCTTCTGTTTCTTTGCATAGCCTAGAGAGTTCATTTAAATTCCTGTAGGAGCTGATTTGAATTTGGTTGACAGCTTTAGCCCTGAAGCAGCTAAGATCCTTGCCCATGCCTTTCTGTTGTCTTGCTTTTGGGGACAACTTTGAGATAATAGTGAACCAGACTCTAAAGCAGAGTTTTTCCCGAGCAGAATGGTTCCTACATCATCCTCTCTTCTGCCTTCTCCTGGCTGATACAGTGCAAGGTCCATCTCTTATTTCAATCAACTTAAACCATTGCCCATGATGAATTGATGTCCCAAGGAATAGTATTACTTGACTGGAACACGTAGTAGTGAGGACTATTAGCTGGTAGTGCCAAGTTCAAGCTGTAGCTAGCTAATTCAGCAGGAACTGGACAAACGTGGAGTGCTGTATGTACTGTTCCCTAAGTCCCACAGAACACGTTCATAGATCTCCTTCCTTCAGATTCTTCTTCACTTACCACTGTTTATCATAACCCTTCTCTGAAAGAAGTAGGTATTATTTCTGTGTCTTTCACTTGCTTGAATTTCAACACTGGTTCCTTTTTTTTTTTTTTTTTAACATAGCTCAGCTTCCCTGGTTGTAACAGGATTTTCTCAAGGAGCCTCCCCTAGTTCCCTTACAAAAACGCAAAACAAAACTCAGGCAGAACTATGCAGGTGGATCATTATTCCTCCCCTGCAGGAAAGACTAAGAAATCTCTGAGTCCTTGGCAGCTTTGTCCATGGTGGTCTCCAATCTCTTCCTTATAGGATACTCATTTATCTCCCATCTTTCTTCCACTTCACCCTGGACTGTGGAAGGTCTTACTGTAGCTAGGATGACATTTCTTCTAGTCAGACAGGTATTTGTTCAGGGTACATTATGGGAGAGTATTTGAGCTCTATTATCTGTTAAGATTAGTTGCAGTGAATGATCATTAGTGCACGATAGAGTACTCTCTTTTTTTCCTAAGCAGAAATATTTCATAAATATTGTGCGTTACTGTAATACTTGCTCCCATAATAGTTGCCAAGTGGAGGTGCAATCAGTAGATATATTTATTGGTAAACAACTAATTTAAATTGCATGCACAGTTTTTCAAGCGTAATGAGCTGAGTAAGACAGTCCACATTCAAATAAAAAAGTTTTGTATTGATCAGTGTATTGAAAAGTATTGTGAGAGAAAGGAGAGAAAGGACGAGATGGATGAGGGTGTTTTTATGCATATAGCATTAAAATGATATAATTAGATTGTGAGGGAAAAAGGAAAGAGAGTAGAAAGTAATGATTCCATGGACATCTCAGTATTCCGTCCCTGTACAGATCTGTTCACTGAAGTATTTATTTCTTCATTTATGTTCATTTGTTACCATAGAGGAGATAAATATTTGGCCATAGTTCAAGAGGTTTTCTGATAGCAGTTCTTCCACTCATTAAAAGGGTTTTGTCATAAACTACTGCCCAACAGATTAAATATGGCCATCAGTTGTAATCTCATAGCATGAACAGGCTATGTAAAATTTTTTAGACTTTGCTCTACAGAGGTTCAAGAGGATCGCAGGGTGACGTACCTGAGGTTTTGCATGTTGCCATATACAGTAAAGTATCTGTTAGAGGATATTACCTTTTAGAGGGTTTAAAAAATAAAAAACATTTATAGCATTGCTTATTTTTTCTCACTAACAAGGCAACTCCTAGACAGGATGAGTAGTCAGCATTGCTCTGGTCTGTTCAGTGCTATGCCAAGTATTACTTCAATTCCTAGAACCAGCTTCCATCTTCTTCCAATAATCCTACAAATCTTCATTTTATCAGGGCCAGTTCTGTATACGCTGACCTGTATGTGTTTATATCTCATAGGATGAAAAAAAAATCAATATAGAGCAGTTATAAGAAAGTTCTGCAGTGGTGAAAACTTAAAGTAGATGCCTTAAATTACTTTTTTTTTTCATAATTTTTAGAAAAAGCCTATCTAATATTTCAAGGTTTTATTAGAAATAAAAATGATTGCAAGCTCAGAAACTGCTCTTCTTTTCTCAGTGCAACAGATACGAGACTGAACTCTGCAAAAGAAAAATTCACCCTTGTAATTCACCCTGCTGCCCCCCTCCCCACCCAGGTTAAATCACTCGACTTTCACCACTCTGTGCTCTGAGGACGAGGATATTACTCTTCACATAGGAGTCTAAAGAAAGGGCTGTCACATTTATCATGGGGTGAAAGGGAGTGGCAATTCTTTAGTACATAATACATTAATCTTATTTGCAACCTTATGTTCCTAAGCATTTCGGTAACAGAAGTACATCTTGTTTTCGTGTCTTGAAAAAGCTTTTTTTTTTTTTTCAGTAGTTTTTTCCTCTGAGGCAAAGCACTTGATAGGGCATATTAATTCTTCAGCCTTTCCTAAGAAAATATAGCATTGAGTTTACCTTACTAAAAAGCATGATTTTCAAGGCACTTAAATAGTGCTGTTTGAAAATGTTAGGATGCAAAAGCAGCAGGAGGAAATCTGAAGTTTCCTTCTGTTTATTGTGATTTAGAAGTAAAGCTTAAAACCAATCCAAGACAAACATGCTACTGAAGGTGGAAGCTGAGCTTGTGCGTGTGTCCTGAAGATGTTATGTCGGGAAAGATCTACCAAAAAAATAACCAGTGCTGCCTGGTGCAGCCCATTCCATGGCACAGGATGGAGGACTCCAGCACTGTGAACATTAGTAAGAGCTGGTCTATGCGCCCTCTTATGATTAATTTTTTGTGAGGGTAGCTCAGTGGCAGCTCCTGCCGCACTATGGTGCTGTACTGCCAGAAACCCTGATGGGAAGTTCTGCTGGGAAGAAGCCTGCTAAGCATCCCACGCCTGGGGAAGTGCTCCTCACTTTGCAATATTGCTGCAATACAAACAAATCACCAAACACGTTTATTCACTGACAAGCTAAAATCTCATTACTGAAATGAAAACATTAAAATATTGCTCAGATTCTAGTGGACAGAGCAGAAAGTGCAGAATCCACAGATCTAAGGAAAATTCAGCAGCAAATTGCCATTTTGAGTTTTGTTCATCTTTCATTTCACTCCACCAGGACTAGTAGCATATTCACCTACCAAGTTTCCAGAGACCACTGGAAAAAACAATATTAGCAGAAAATTATGAAGTTTGGCAGTTCACAACACTTCATGCTTTAGAGCACAAATATGACTAACCTGCCTGCATTCATTTATAGTTGGTATAAAGCAAAGTCATTTCAGCTAGGTCTTTATATTGGACAGATGCTTTTTCACCCTGATATATTTTTTCATAACCTATCCTGGCCTTCACTTATATGTGAAGATGCTATATTGTTTCATTTAGAATTAAGTCCACATATACACTTTTTTTTTTCAGATACACGCTTTCTCTTGCTTCTGATAAATAATTTAACTTCCTATAGTGAAATTAAGCTCATATGTATGTGGTACAAGCAGAGAAAAAAGAATCAGACACTTCGAAGCATATACTTGTTGTAACACCTGTCTCACACTGAATTCTTACTGCTTACTCACTAATGAATTTTTGCACAGACATTTTTAGGCATATTACCTCATGCCAACAAATAACTTTCTGTATAAAGCAAACAATCTTATGTTGAAGTGGTTTTGTACATTGCATTATGTTATTCTATGCGTATAACATCCTGGGATGTTGTTTTTTAATCAGGAGATTTGTTTCTTATTTCTACCCTCCTTTTTTTTTTTTCTTGAAACAGCCATCAGCACCAGCTAGAAAATTTGAGTTGTGAGCAACTTAAAATACAGCTTTAGATAGTTGAGGATTTTTTCTTCTTTTTCTTTCAGTGCAGTTGATTAGCTTTAATCTCCTTGAAAACTTCCTTTTGCATGCTTAACAAAGCTAACCTTTCTCATTTTCCTTGGGTATACAGTACAAAACGCTAATGCATAACTGAAAAAAATAGCTGCCTCACCATCACCTTCCTACTCTATTTCAAAACATGAAAGCTGTTTTCCATGTACTACATTTTGCAGTATAAGGACATTGCTCAATCCACTATTCTTCCTGGTATTATCACTATGTACTTCACCTCTCAAGTGAGACAATGAAGAAGGCATGAGAGTTAATGTATTACTTCATCAGAAAAACTGTGAGAAAGGAGAAAAATCAAAAAGCATGCTAAAGGACATTCAATAAGAGCAGTGCCTAAGAGCCATTTGCAAGAAAAGTGATATAAATTAAGTTGGTCTTTGCTTTTCTCAAGTCTGTGGAAAAATCATGTGGCTGCGTTTCTGAACAATGTATTTTCTTTATGGGCAGGAAAGGGAGCATCCAGTAAGGAAGCATGCAAAGTCTTTTGCAAAGTCTGTTGTCTAAGCCAGAAATTCCCCACCACAGTTGGTGAAGATAGTGCTTTCCTGCTTGGAACAAATAGACGGAACCATGTGCAAGCATTGCGGCACGGGAGCCCCTCCCTCCATCTTCCCTGTGTGTCGTCTGCTTCACTGTTCAGCTGCTTACTCTCTCCTTTCTCACTAGCACTACAGATGCCCAAAGGCCCATTCTGCCATTAAGTAAAACTCCACAAAGGGAGTATTGTATTGTATTGGGAGAAATAGGTGAGTCACAGGTAATTTCATCATCATTCTCATAGAAACAGGTTCCTATCTGCTGCTTCTCCATCTCCTGAAAAAGCTTTGGAATCCAAAACCTGTTGCTGAGGGAGTTCCATAGCCCAGTAAAAATCCCACCCAAAAACTCTATCCTTCATATGTTGGACGCATTTTTTTTTTTTTTTGCCTTTTTGGAAAGTTTTTAGCAGTAGGGAATATTTCACCTTAGACTGTTTCTGACTTGTTTGTAAAAATAATCTCAGCTAGAAAATCTAAGATTAACCAATTTCCTAGTACATGTAAACAAGGTATTTGAGTTTCTGGAATTATTTCCAGGAGATGTCATCCATCATGAAACTTTTGTGTATTTCTTAACTTCACTCAATGTTAGTATTCAGTATTAAGCAAGAGCTACTTTATCCTTGTGAATTTTTTGTCTGTGAGCATTGCTCCTAACTTGGTGTATACTGCTTTTGATTTTATTTTGCTGATATAATCAGGACTATTATTTCCCCTGTAGTCTCACATCATTCCACTTGGACTGATTGGAATCTGGCCAGGGTGGAGCATAAGGTGTAAGAAGCAAGGCCACCCACCAGTGTTGGAAAGGGCCGATTCCTATCTCATGTCTTCAAGCAGCCTTGGTAACTCTTCCCCTAGCCTGTTCCGCTAGTACCTCCAGTTTCTCATGCACTTCCTAACATGAAACATCCAGTAGCACATCCTTGCTGTGCTCTTCAGAAAACAGTGCTGGGAATTTCCTGAAAACCTTTGCAACTCCTTGCACGACCTGTCTTGACACCAGAAGAACTGCTTCCATATGTACTAGTAATTCATTTCTCTATTTGTATAAGCAAACCCCCAAATATTCCCAAATGGAGACTTTTGCTTTAATTCATTCATCATGTTAAAGTGAAGGTCAAAAGGAAACATTTTTTTCTAATATTTATAGTGTGAAATTTCTTAGCATTTCTTCATTTCACTCATGCCTTCCTGTATAACCGGAATATAGTCTGCTATATTAAAAATAAAGACAGCAAATTTGTTTATCTATTAAGTTTAATGTATTTTTGAGAGTAATTTTAAACCTGGAGGGATATGTCTTTAATAGGAATTAAATTTTACCTTGTTTTCCTGCCTCGGAATGCTTTTTTAATTTGCACTGTAAAATCAGCTGGTGGATTTTTAGACCTCAGGCAATCATTTTAGTCAAAACAGCCTTTCTGGCCAGGAAATAACTGCTAATTCTACGTATAATTATTGCTGCCCTTTTAACATAGTTGGAAAGGTTTGTAAAAGAAGTAGAGGTTCTTTTTATTCTCTTGTATATAAAGTAGTTCCATTATGTAATGCTGTTCAGCTGTATTTAAATTTTATTTGCGTTCAGGATAGAGTATTTGTATTGAGATAGCCTCCTAAACACAGTAGTGTTATCTGAGTTCAATCTATTTTAACTTGACTATGAAGACTGCCTTTCAGACTTAATTTTCAATCTAATATTTTTGCATAGGAAGTCAAACAGTTTTCTGACATGTCTGCTGTCCTGTTTTATACCCTCTGTTATATTTCAAGGTGTTTCTAAAGTGGACTTTGCTCTCATTCTGAAATATTATTTTTGACTGCTCCCATTTTTCTTTCAGAGCTGTTCAGTTCCAGAAGGGCCACATTCTACCACACCTGCACTGCAGTGGGACTGTTCCTTCAAAAATGAATTATTTGGCATAATTATGACAATCTGTCACTAACTATTTAAGTTTCATTATGTTCTGACTGCCCACAGAGGTAATAGTTGCCTACTCACACACTCCCTTGAATGTGACTTGGGGCTATTATGCTGTGTCATGACCTATCAACTGGGAACCTTGACCTGTATGTTGGTCACATTTTTAACTGCTAATGTATTTTGTTAATTGTTCACGTACAGAGAGCAGTGACCTAAAATCTCCTACTTAATGAGCTCATTGCAATGCTGTCCACTTTTTAAATGATGATCATTAAATACATGGCAAATAAAAAAAGCTCCCTGAGCCGGATAAAACCAAATTCTAACCAGTCCATCTAAACAAGTTCAATATGAAGGACTTTGTATTTTGCTTAGGAAGATACCCAGGATCAAAGGCAAATGATATTTATATATCTGTTCATGTAGCATACTTTAAGGCATCATCCAAGCCTATACCAAAGTGTGTCATATACCTTCTCGCTGCACCAGACATCAATAATGGTGAATATTTAAAAATAAATAAATAAAATGTCTTCAATTTCATCTTCTTTTTTTTTTTCCAGCTTTACTAGAAGCATAAGATACTTTTTGATACAAGAATTATTATTTTTTAAGTAATATTGGTTAGAAGAAATCATCGGAAGTTAAAGTATCCTACTAAAGGTCTCTGATGACCATCAGAATCCATGTAGATCTAGATATTGTACTGGAAGAACTGTGTAATGTTGAGGCCTAGAGGAATGGGATGACATACAGAAGTACTGAAGGCTATTTCACTGGCTTAGTGACCAGAAGAAGAACTTCTATAGTAGATTGTCAATGAGAAAGGAAAGAGGGGTATTCTCATGTACTAAGTGAGCACAAGGTGATTGTGATAATGAATACCAAATGCAACTGAATCAGAGATTACCCCAGGATTAGCAATTTATTAGTGCTGTTGGAGCACTAAACAGAATTCAGAAGAATCTTCTAGTATAGTATTGTGATAATGGAGGACTTGGCTACATGACCAGGTAGGTCTTTCAGTTCTTGTAGTCTTAGTTAAAAACGTTAGATTCAATGTGCAGGCTACATAAGCAATGATAAGGTTCGCACGAGGCTTTGCAGGCAAGAAATGTTATATTTGGTAGTCAGAAAGGTGTAAAACTTGTGTAGTCAAGTCATGAGTGTCAGTGCACAGGGATGCAAAATTGGCATGTCATATGAAGATAAGACACGTTATAAGGAAATAACAAAAGGGAAAAGACATGAATAAGTACAGAAAATCAAGTATTACAAAAGCAGGAAGTTTGTTAGAAAACTAGTAATTGGACTGAACTGCTGAGAAGGGGGCTATAGCAAAAGAGAAGATGAATGCAAATAGGGAAATGATGTCAATCTTCATTACAAAGGAAAATAGGAGAATACTTTCTCTTTTTTAGAAGAGTGGAGTAACCAGAAAGTAGAGTTATCAAAAAAGAATGTGCTTTTGAACCAACAGGTGAAATAAATAGCAATTAGCACCAATTACTTAAGGGCAAGGTAAGAAAACCTCTGAAGAAATTTGAGATTGAACCTGCAGAAGTATTAGGAAAGTTGCTCGTCAAAACAGAAGACCAGGTAACCTAAGACTGGAAGAGAACAACAACAAAAAAGAGAAAGAGGGACAGGGAGAGAAACCCTAATGGTAAATAATGATGAGTGTTTCCAAAGTCATAGAATCATAGAATCACAGAATGCCTAAGATTGGAAGGGACCTCTAGAGGTCATCTAGTCCAACCCCCCTGCACACGCAGGGTCACCTAGAGCACGTGGCACAGGGCTGCATCCAAGCGGGTCTTGGAAGATCTCCAGAGAAGGAGACTCCACAACCTCTCTGGGCAGCCTGTTCCAGGGCTCTGTCACCCTCGCTGTCAAGAAGTTCTTCCTTAAGTTCCTGTGGAATTTGATGCTTCAGTTTGTGGCCATTTCCTCTAGTTCTGTCGGTGGCCACCACTGAAAAGAGGCCAGCCCCATCCTCCTCACTGCCTCCCTTGAGGTACTTGTACACACTGATCAGATCCCCTCTCAGCCTTCTCTTCTCCAGGCTGAACAAGCCCAGCTCCCTCAGCCTCTCCTCATAGGGCAGATGTTCCAGGCCCCTGATCATCCTCGTGGCCCTGCGCTGGCCTCTCTCCAGCAGCTCCACATCCCTCTTGTACTGGGCGGCCCAGAACTGGACACAGTGCTCCAGATGTGGCCTCACCGGGGCTGAGTAGAGGGGCAGGATCACCTCCCGCGACCTGCTGGAGACGCTCCTCTTAATGCACCCCAGGATGCCATTGGCCTTCTTGGCCAAAGTAATCACAACAGTGAGTTTTCCTAAGGAATCTGTACTACTGCTTATTATTTAACAAAAATTCATGATTAATCTGGACAAGGAGATAGGCAACATGAAATGACACACGTTGCTGATTATCTTGAAAGGATTCCAGTGAGCACCCAGTGACGGTCAGGGACTAGATGGGACTTTTAATCAATAGATAGAAGTAATCTGAAAATTTTGCTCAACCTCATTTTAGATCCTGAGGAAGTCAGGGTACCTGGATCTCCTCTCTGTACAGCTCAACAAGGAAAATCTGTTAATCTATGAACTAAGAATTATAAAAAATTGCCTTTTCATGTTTGCAGACAGAAAACAGTAAAAAAGGCCAGTAGGTGTATTGCTCTCTCTGCCCCAGCATCCACACACAGGTCCTACATCATGAAGGTGTACATCATGCCCAAGGAAAGACAGACCCTACTTAGACCATGCCATACACTTTTGGACCAAATGTTCTGTCCCTTCCAGCCTCAGCTGTTCCGTGATTCTCTGGTATATGGCTATATTTCTTGAAATTATCAGTCAGGGTAAGATAGACTCTTCCATGTGTGCTAGTAGAATATATTTCAGATATATTACCACTTTTTTAAAGTAATACCACACATTTCTTTTGCAGAAGACACAACTGCAAGAGCTGCAGGAAGTGTGGGAGCTAAACAGGTTTTAAATAGAATTCCCTCTTTATTAAGCTAAGGGAGATAAGATAAGATAAGGAATGAAAACTTCATGCTTGCCAGACAGAGTCCAATTGTATGGAGATGTTTAGAAGCTAATTTTCCCTTTGGGCAGGGTATTTCTTTGTGGGATTTCTTAAGGTTTTTTGGCCCTCTCTTAAGGAGCTGCCAGGTGGTCCCATTATAGGACTGCGATTATTTCCTACCTTGAGATACTATTGTTATCTGCATTTCTGCAAAGAGAGTGTAAATAATCAGTAAGTAAGAGCTCTCACCTTGTCATTAAGTGCTCTCACAAGTTGTAAAGAATCAAGTTTTGTATGTTATATTAGAGGGACTTATGGCTTGATCTACTGAGATAACTTCAACTTCCTAAGTCAAACTTAAGAAGCCAGAGACATATACTAATAGCACGCTAACAGGGCATATTTAGATCCACTAGCAAAATTACAAATAGTAGACCTTGCATCTGCCATTGGTAGTGGTAGGAGGAGTTGGAAAAAAAGTCTAAAAATCTGCTTCTGTGTGAACGACAGAAAGATTAGGTCTTGAAAAAGGATAAAAATCTTTCTGTAAACTAAACTCTATTGTGATTCCTTGGATTTTATTCGAAGATACATGGAAATAAACTTCAACAGAGAATTAGTAGTATTATTACAAGTAGTGTTATTACAATTATTTTTGAGGATTATATGTTGCATTTTCTTTACACGTAGTAGAATTTGTGGCTGATTGGGGCAGTGATACTATCTGAAAAATTGTCTCAGTATTTTCTGGGTCTTGCGTTTTAACAACAAAGTTAATAGGAGTTTTATCAATTACTTCATCAGTTCTATAGCAATTCCAGAAATCAGTTCTATAGAAATCCAGAAATTACACCGTATATTAGATAGGTTAGTTTGGAAAGAAAGATTATCAAACACCATTTCAAAAAGCATATATATACATACACTTGACCATGAATTTCACATTCTCTGTTCTTTACTCTTGTTATTGTTCTTTATTCCTGTTAAGCAATGCTTTGTGCCTTCATTTCATTTAGTTAATGAGGAAAAAAAGAGGTTATTCTGTTGAATTATTTGCTACAAGCAGTCTCAAATGGTATTGTAGAAAGCAGTAGACAGTTTGCTGAATGCTCAGATTTCCACTGTAGGATTTCATCTAAGTTACTGCACTCTTAAAAGGTGATTAAAAATAGCTTATTTCTCAAAGTATATTTCTTTCTTTGAGTCAAAAGAAACTGGATCCAGCTATCAAATCATGGGTTGTTATTTTGTTTTGCTTTCTTTGTCAGACATTTTAAATCTCACAGGCCTCTTCCTTGGTTCTCAAAGGCTGTGTCAGGAAAAGTAGTAACAGGAAGTTTATACCATGTAATTGTTTCTTAACTTTGTAGAAGACTTCTGCTGATGCTCAGCTTGAATTTAAACATGATTTATGCACTATCCAGTCCAACTCATTTTCAAGTTGGGTTTAGCATCTACAGATAAAAGTTCCAACAAATACTATTCCTAGTCTGATTTAGATGACGTCTAAAATATGAAGCTAATCACCATATTTCCCTGTGGATTGTTATTTTCTTATGCTATGGCCTAGATAATATTTTTATTTATTTCCTTGCTCTTTCCCGCTCTTCATTAAGACATATTAATCTAGTTTTCAGCATTAATAGACTTCACTTCCTCTCTGGAGACAGAACAGAGACAGATATCTGAGCAGCCCGGCGAGTGATCCTTGCCAGTGTCTGCAGAGCTGCTGTCAGCTGCTCTCACAGCAGCAGACTTTGACTGAGCCTCTCACCCATAACTGTGAACACTGGTTGTGTTGTGCTCTTGGCTCAGGTGAAAAATTAAAAAAAATACTTAAAACATATTATGAAATATTCAAAAAAACTCTGCAAAGATGATAAAGGCCAGCTTTACGAGAGGAATGTACTGGCCATATCTCCACTTGTAACTGACCCTTAGTGTAGCAGGGACATAACTTGAGGAGAATGAACTGTTAACAAAATTAGAAATTGAGTTTGAAATTAATCTGTGTCTATAATATTTGATAAATACAAATACCGATCATAATGCACAATCTGTACTTTTACTGAGTGTAATTCATACACCCCCCCCCAAAAGATCTATCTCTCTAAGTTAAAATATAAATTCAAACATCTGATATACCAGCCACATCACAATCTGAAGTTATTCCTTTCAATTTCATTGCATCACTTTGAGCATTTCCTTTGACATATTTCCAAGTGGATGTGGATAGATACCATGATTCTGCTAATCAGCACTTCCACTTTTTTTTTTTTTTTGGATTTGGCTCTGTTAAAGGCCTGTTTCATACAGCGATTCCCTAACCCCAGCACACATTCTTAAGCTAACAGAGTAGGAGAATTTATTGCTGTTACTTTTCTGTTCCAGTACAGTTCGTCAGTTGATTGGTATTACGGATAGTGCAGACGGATGTGGGAGTTGATTCACTGGGAACATGCAGCACCTAAGCTTTTAGGAAGAGATTGATATAGGTGAAAACAGGTTGACTTTCCAGCACTTAGTGGGAAAAGGTGGTTCTTGATCATAAAAGTGAGAAGTTGTAGAATATGACTTTTTAGCTGAAGGCCATTGGGCTTTTTTCCCAACGTTTAATTCTGAAAAGTCTGCGTGGTTGCATTCTAAACTTTTAACTCCAACATCTTGTAGTCATGGCTTATCTGCAAACACAGTAATAGGAAAAACAGACTCAGGTTAGTAAGACTAGCTCAGCAACATTCATTTTCAGGGATAAGGAGGTAATCCCTTCTCTGTGAGGTGATAAATTAGTTGATAATTCACTGACTGGAAATTCAAGGAACTAAGGGAGTAACGCTAGTAAAGGCTGTTGAAAAGCTGAATACTTGTGGTTAGTTGGTGTTTTTTTCTTTTTTTTTTTTTTTTTTTCATTTTTGGCAAGCCCAAGGCAAGGTAGAAGGGATTTTATTATAGAGAAATTCACTGTGAACACCACAGTGTTCCTTCCTCTGAAGTGTTATTCGGCTATTATCAATAGGTTCCAGATGGTACAGAAAACTATGAGGACTTAGTCATCTTTACAAAATGCATTTTGCGTCTGTGTCCAATTGCTGCTGTTTCATTTCCACTCTGGTCTCATCTGCATAAACAAGTGTAAGATATGTTTCTAGCATGAGTTAATTTTCAAGTCTTGTCTTAAAATTCTTAAGAACATCTACATCAGCGCTCATTATGGGAGAAAATGTTTGTATAAAGCAGGTTGCTGTGTTTTTTCCTTCTACGTTTTCTATTTTAATGGTTCCACGGAGGTGGTTCAACTACTAGTGCTAGAATAATGATGGACGATGTTCCTAACATGGCCTGTGTAGATGCAGCCATGGTGAAGACAGATGCCTCAGGAATGGGGGCCCTTAAAACACTCTAAAAGGTAACTAGTAAATGTTTCACCAGAACAAACACTTGGCTGGGAGATTCTGAGGGAAAACAATAGTCTTTGAGTAAAGTACTCAGTTCTAAAACCTCTGCGTAGTGGTGGGGAAGATTCTTCCACTATATCTTAAAAAGCTGGAATGCTTAATGACTGATTCGTGCCTGAACCAGTTTTCAACTAACTTGGATTAGACTTGTAAGAGTTCCAGTGCTTCTCAGACCAGGAGAAACTTCTTGGGCTTCGATGGCATTTTTTTCCACATATATTGAAACCCACATTTTCAATACAAACTCCAATGAACTGGGTCAGAGTTTGAATGCAAAGTATCAGAGTTTGGGCCACGTGAGTCATATCAACATTTAAGAGAAACTGAAGTAAAAGCTCATATAAATGTTAACTGTGTGAAACCACTTAGGCTTCCTTATTGTTAGACACCTTTATGGTCTCCTCATTTTTCACGTTCCGTCTTTCTCAGGAGCTTGCCTCCTCCCCGTTCTCCTTCATACTCTCCTACAACTAACGTGTATTCTATAAATATATATTGCCATATACATATGTACACACTCTTCACTGTGTTCTTTCATTTGAGCAGTCTCTCTTTCTCTCTTGGCCTTGTCATCCTTCCATTTCTTCAGATTCAGCCAAGGAATTCTATGTATTTCTCTATCTCTGATTATTGGTTAATTTAATAGTCTTGCATATTAATCATTAATACATACAATATAGTGTCCATCTGCTATATTACTGCATTTTATATACTACTATAAGAAACATTCTATGATACCACTTACGCAAAAGGAAATAGTCTCATGCAGAACCATTCACCACAAATGTATCTGTATATGGAGAATGCAGAGTAAGAGATTCAATATTGCCACTAAATCTACAGTTCCTTCAGAAAATCTATGATTTAACTGGAAATCTTTGCTGGGGAGAATTTGAGCCAACAGGGATTTCCCATATTATCAGTTCCATTTTGCTGTCGCTGCAGACTCCATTGTAACACAATATTCTTCATAAATTTACCAAAATTTGTCTTATTTTTTCTTTTTTTTTTGGCATTCTTCTCCTCCCTTCCTTCAGTAAAATTATTATTATGCACCTCATTTTAAAGGTAAATATTAGGAGGCTACATGTATATTTTAGAAATAGAAATAAACCATTTAGACATAAATTTCCAGCACTTCTGCATTTCTTGCAGTCTTGCACCTACTGCTTTGCAAAGAACACTATCTTTCCCTTAAATATCTTGCATGACAAAGACAATCCAGCAGAATAACTATGTATAATGGAATATTGTTTTCATATAAGTTGAAATGTGATTTTAAAAATGACTGCTGAGTATAATCTTAAAATCAATCTTTGTCTTTTCTTTTATGAATAGATGGATTCTGGGTTCTGATACCATCTGTATCCCATTCATTTCATTCATGCTTTGAAGTCTAATAATAATAAAAGTTGAAAGTGTGTATGTACCACCTAGCCCACCTAGCAACAGTGGTTCTGACAAATTGTTTCCTTATTCCTAACACACTGCTTTCTTTTTCCATTGCAGTTTTCCACTTGTCCCACAAAGTCACTCGGGTCGTCCCGGAGAGCGCTCTGCTGATTGTTCTTGGTCTCTTCCTTGGTGGCATAGTATGGGCCGCAGACCACATTGCCTCCTTCACCCTTACACCAACAGTATTTTTCTTCTACCTGCTGCCCCCCATTGTTCTGGATGCTGGATATTTTATGCCAAATAGATTGTTTTTTGGAAATCTTGGTTCCATCCTTCTGTATGCCGTCATTGGGACAATCTGGAATGCTGCCACCACTGGCTTATCGCTCTATGGTGTCTACCTGACAGGAATCATGGGTAAGCTTCCTCTGTTAAGGCAAAACTAGGTATGTTAACAGATGCCAGATGTTAGAATGATACCCATGCTGAACTTCTCTTTCCAGTAGAGATATATAATTTTAACTGGAGAAATTTGTAATATTTCAGAAGAAATTTCAGAATGATCTGAGAACTCTTCTCCGAAGCAAGAATAAAAGCGACTTGAACTTTTCCGTCGTATTTCCCTGCCCTAAATTATATGCATATACATTCTTAGGATCCAGCTCAAGATTCACCTTGTTGTTGGATGTTTAGAGAGAAATACACCCTGAAAGGCTTGTTTCTTTCGTCTGTGAAACAACCTTCAAAGTTACTGTAAAATGGAATTGCCTTCTTTAAGACAGCTCTAATATTAATTGTGTGTATATGCATGACAGACCTGTATTTTGTCTTCTGAGACTAGTTGTGCCTTGGTAGCACCAAGTAGTGCCAAAGCCAAGTAGTGTATGTGAGAAGTCTTCATTGCTTTCACTGTCCTGTGATATCGTGGGGAATACATTCCTGTCAGCATGATATGTGTTGGAAGAGGCACAGAACAGCAATTCTTAATTTTCTGTGGCAGTGTGGTGTTCCCAAGGACTGAACAACAGTAATTCACAATATGTGGAAGCTGCACATGTTTGAAACCGGGCATCCTATCCGTGCATTTTAGTGCCTGGCTTGAAGAAGCTTAAGAGCCTTTCTAGTACAAAAGGAAAATTTCCAAATTGTCTTGGATCAGAGAGTTTAAGAAAGTCTGGGGAATCTGGAGAGCTGCTGAGACTTGTGCCAGTGTGACAGTACTGCTCCTATTCACCGCGCTCATCCGTCCTTGGATGCTCAATACAGCAGGAAATTGCCAGCCAACAAAAATATATTCATCAAAGATTTCTTTCTTTAAATATGCAAGTTGTTTCCGTTTTGGTAGAACAAATTAAATGACCAAAGATATTCTTATTAATATCCTGTTCTGTAAAATGCAATAAATTGCTGTTTAAAATGTGTTGATAAAAATCGTAAGATGAGAAATGTCTATCTATTTATGGAATAAGAAATTGGGAAGTCAAATATTTTCCTGAAAATTTTAGTTGTGGTGAAAGACCCATTTCTCTCTTGCTCACCTCCTATTCCTTGAACAATTTTTGACTATCTATTAAAGCTATATTTGATGACTGCATGTTCTGCTTCACCATTATGCAATATATATATTGTCTTTATATATAGTCTTTATACACTATTTATATACTATATATATGTAGTCTTTATATACTATAATTCTGAGCTTATAGTAAAACAATTGAATCTGTCCTCACCACAAGAGGACAGATTCAAGCCCTACAAGATAAAAATATGGGATGTTAGCCATGGCAGACTATAAACTTAAGTGCCTGACAGCTTTCCGTGTTTAGAATGAGATCTCTTGAGTGTTAATTAATCTAGTGTGTGGACCTCTCTTTACTGACAAGACATATTATAACATCCTAATTCTAATTTCAATTATGGAAAAGGCCAGAGAAGTTTGTCCCTGATTCAAACTGTGTCATTCTTCAGCAAAGCTAAGTAGGACTCCAAAATATGTACCTGATACATACCTACTAACTCCCTAAATGTACTGTGATGACCCCCAAAATAGAAGCAAAAACTTTTGTGAAAAGCTGTCCTGTTGTGCTGAAGATGTGAGAATATTGAGAGATTTCATTTCAGGAGAGTTCATAGCAGCCTCCGATTGAACTTCCAAGGAATATTTTTGCTTCTACATCACTTCACATATAATTTGAGTGAAGAAGGTTAAAAGTAATGTCACTAAAATGTAAGAATGTTAATCCATGATAGACTAAGATATACTAAAAAAATTACTTCTAACTCTATTGTGGAATAGGCCTATGCTAGTTCATTTAAGATTGACCAGATAAGGGAGACCTTAATCCAAATTGGGCTACATAGAAATCCTACATAAATAAACAGAAACAATTCTTTATTTACATTTAACATCCTAACAACTGATTTGCAGAAGAAAGAAAAAGAAAGAAGGTGATAACAGCAAGGAAATCATCCTTTAGAAGTTAAATAAAAAGAAAGCAGCTCTTTACTAATAGCTGCTGTGACCCTTCTGCATTCATTAGATAGGAGGAAGAATCTAACCCTAAATCTTGTGGTCTGGTTCCACCTAAGCATCTGTTGCAAAACTAACACATGCAGCCGCGCCATTTGCACTGGAATAACTGTAATTGTGACTAATATTCCCAAAAGCTTTTCTTGTACAATCTAGGTCATGGTGGCCACGTGCTGAGTGTGGGTGGATGTCTTAAACTGGGTCCAGCGATGTTCCTTGCTCAGGTGTCCCAGTTAGCAGCAGTGCCTCCAAACCCTTGTGAGCTGAAGGGGGCAATGGCCATGTACCGCTTTGAAATAACTTATATTATTCATCTAAGTAAAAGTTTGCTTTAGCAATCCCATGTCTCTTGACATTGTCTTGTATGAATTATAGATATATCCTGAGCTTTCCATAAATATTTGCTCACTAGCTTTGCAACTCTTCCAAGAATGTACCAATGGCTATAATTGGTAACATATAAAAAAAGATAAGCGATCTCAGTGACCCCATTTATTTTAAAAGCTTATGTTCTATTGTGCCCTGATATCTGACAGTTATTGTCAGTGTGCTTGTACCTTCCTTAAGCATGACAAAGAAGGAAAACTCTTAGTGGAATCATTACTTAGATGTAGGTTCAAGGCTGTCTGCAGATTTTTTGGCACAGACTCCAGTTCATTGCCTCAACATCTCTACCACACAAATGGATAGATTCAGTCATCTTGTTCACAGATTACTAAATCCAAGAGTGGGCAACGCAGTCTCTCTTTTTGAAAGTACAGGATAGTTGTGTACACATGCAAAGTAAATATGCCTTTGCATTTTGTAAGATATATATATATATGTATATATATATCCTCCAGTGGCCTCCCAAACACAAAACATTATCTTTTGAGCTCTTGATCTGTGATCCACTTGCAGACCATTTCGTGTCTTCATGAATCATAACTTTGGAAAAACTGGCTTAAGTAATTTCATGCAGCTATCAATAAATGTCTGCTTGAATAAGGAGGTCAGAAGCACTTACAATTTACTTACTTTTTTTTTTTGAAGGCCACCTACGTATTGGACTGCTGGACTTCCTCCTGTTTGGCAGCTTGATAGCTGCGGTAGATCCTGTTGCTGTTCTGGCAGTGTTCGAAGAGGTCCATGTCAACGAGGTTCTGTTCATCATTGTTTTTGGAGAATCACTTCTAAATGATGCTGTCACCGTGGTAGGTAAATTGTATGTCCCAGAATCACCCAGTTCCAAAGGATTCCTTCTGAAGTATATTCCCCCCTCTTAAATGAGAGTGTGCCGTTTGTGTATACCTACCCACAGGCTAGTCATGTTTAGTTTATGGTGGTCTCTGTCTTACTTGCAAACACTGTATTGCAAAGATTAAATAGTTAAACACTGAATTTATTTGGAGCCTGTAAGTTACAAAATAATATACATGTTTCCAGTCTGTGTGAGTGTATTAACATTTAAAACCAAGTTTCTGATGTGTATGTTTTATTTGTTGTTCCTATTTGAAGAAGAAATTTTAAAGCTTGCTTTGTTTTTACCTTTTAATACATATGCTCTTTTCTGCCTGTGTTCTTTATGTCCTTAATTTATATGCATAACTTTGACATATGGACAGTGGGAAATAGAGTGCTCCTGGAAGTCCTTGTGCCTGTCCCCTTTCTAACTCCTTTAAGATGCTGATCAAATAATTGGTATACATCAAAAAGTCAAACAGGGAAAACTGGTGGGATGTTTCAGAAAGTTCTAGTTTGTTTTGGTAGCTTGTTGCTTTCTGGTTTTCCATTTTGGAAAAAAAAAAGGCTGAAACCAATCCCAAATTTCCACCAATATTTTTGTTTTGATAGAAATAGTTTTTCTTAATACGTTTTTTTTTTCTTGCAATAAGATGCTTTGCAGTAGGATTTTTGTGGGCAGAGCCTAGGAAGTCCTAGGGCAGAATGATTGTCTATGACAGACTCACTGTACAATTTCTCTTCTCTCCTTGGATCACCTCTCATTACCTGTCCTGACCATCTCCAGAGGAGAGTAAGACACCTTCAGCAGACTCAGTGACTTAATTTTTTTGCAACCCAGACAGATAGGCAGTGCAAAGTCACTGGCAGCGACCTAGCTCTTCACATGTTTTTGAAAATCCCATCTGAGTCTGCCAGAGAAACCGAGTTGTCTTTAGCAATGTCTCATTAAGATTTCTGAGGTAACACCAGACAATGTTAAAAAAATCTGATGAACTGAATCATAGAATCACAGAATGCCTAAGGTTGGAAGGGACCTCTAGAGATCATCTAGTCCAACCCCCCTGCACATGCAGGGCCACCTAGAGCACGTGGCACAGGGCTGCATCCAAGTGGGTCTTGAAGATCTCCAGAGAAGGAGGCTCCACAACCTCTCTGGGCAGCCTGTTCCAGTGCTCTGTCACCCTCACCGTCAAGAAGTTCTTCCTTAAGTTCCTGTGGAACTTTTTATGCTTCAGTTTGTGGCCATTTTCTCTTGTTCCATCGGTGGCCACCACTGAAAAGAGGCCAGCCCCATCCTCCTCACTGCCTTCCTTGAGGAAGTATCGATATCACTGCCTTTCAGAAAGTTGCTGTGAAATGAACAAAAACACTCACTCTACTAGTAAAAGATGTTTGGCTCTTTGTTAGAAAGAATCCAGAAGGGAATGGTAAACATGATCACGAGTTAGAACGCATAGCCTGCAAGAAAGAAAGACTAGGAGGCTAGGAGATGAAAGTGAATAATGTAGCCCTTTTAAAATGTAAATATGTAAAAAACAGCTGTTGTTCCATAAGAAAGCATCCTACTCCCCGCTGCTGGGGTAAATTCAGTAAGAATTAATGAACTCAGATTGCTCCACCACTTGTGAAACATGCTATAGTAAAGCTTTGCTCCACCACTTGTGGTCTTTAAGGACTGGAAAAAAAAAGTCAAGAATGACACTCACACGAGCAAACCATATCCCGAGTCAGTGGTATGGATTAGATGACTTCTTCATTTTCAGTACTATCACTGTCAGCCTATTTTGAAAAGCTTTAGTACAATTATTATATTTATTTCTAGGCTCATCTTATTTCATATACATTCAGTCTATTTCAACCCAGTCTCTTATTGTCAATATTCAGGCAAAAAAAATGTGTCCAAACCTGTGATTTTAGAGTGCTAAGTGCATTAGTAAATGCTTAGACATCTAGATTTAACAACTCATCTTGTAGGCAGAAATCACACTGAAAGAAAAAAAATGGAAAGGGTTTTTGTTTGTCTATTTTCTTTCTATTACACTGTATTTTTTTCCATTCTGCAAATTCAAATATTTGCAAAATCTTTGCCACTCACAAAGAATTTTTCTCAGTCATATAAAATTTCAAAATTCATAATAGTGGGGGCATACAGCCCAGACAGTTTAACACGCTTAACTCAGGAGCAAATACTAAGTGAGTCTACTTTTCTTTTCAGGTGCTGTACAATGTGTTTGAATCTTTTGTTGCAATTGGACCAGAGAAAGTGACGGGGACTGAATGTGTCAAAGGCATAGGTGTGTTGTGTTGAATTCTGCATCACATCACTGATGCACATATGTAGACTTTTAGACAAAGTATAATTATTGTTCTATCAGAAAATGCTTTCTTTCAGCCCATTCCCTTGTCACTCATGCACACACAGGCCGGTGGCATATCCTAAGAATACAAACCTAAAATAATGGCTTAGGAGAATAAATAAGTGAATATGTGGGAAGCTTGAGAGGATTTGTTTTCTTTTGAGGGAAATCAATAGATGTGGAATTCAGTTGTTAAGACCACCACACTCGATGGCTGCTTTTGAAGTGTACTCTAAAATTTTCTAATTTGCTGACCATACAATTAAAAAAAAAAAAAAATACTAATCGAGGCCATCACCTTTCTACTGTTTAAGCTGTGTTTTGTTTTTTTTTTGTATTTCAGTGTCATTCTTCGTGGTGAGCCTGGGTGGCACTCTGGTTGGCATTTTCTTTGCATTCCTGCTATCATTGGTCAGTCGTTTCACCAAGCACGTTAGAATCATTGAACCTGGATTCGTATTTATTATTTCCTACCTGTCTTACCTCACAGCAGAGATGCTTTCTCTTTCTGCCATCCTTGCGTAAGTCCCCTTCTTATTTTCTCAGAAAGGGCTGAAAAGAGAATATAGTTTTAAAAGCATAGAAAGGAAACGCCTAAACTATAGAGAGAAACTACAGAAAATTATATTCACAGGGCTTATGCTGAATATTAATGGATTTGGTTTGCATTATAGTTTGTATTATGGATTACAGTTTGCTTATGCTATCCAAATTCAGCCTTGAAAAAGGATGCAAGTTTTCCCGTATCTGCTGTGCAACAGGAGAAGAGCAGAATACAGATGTGATTCTTTCTTCTTTATGAGTAATAGTACTTCAATAACTAACAGTCGTCCATTCATATCAAGCTTTTTTCCATATAATGTGTAATTAAAACCGCTTTCTAAGGTGTTGTATGACAGAATACCCATTACCTACTGCTTTCACTATCTGGACTGGCCTTTTTGATTTTTCAGCATTTCAAACAGAGAACATAATATTCTTACTTTGTAAACCCTAAATTTTAGTTCATGGCATCAAACAGATCTTGGTTTCAGTTTGCCTGAAGCTTGTCTATTTTGACTTGGGCACCACTGTGTTCCTTCTACTACCATATCCCTTGATTTGTAGCATAATATGATGCTTGTAGATGTTACAGTGAATGTCTTCAAAATCTGAAAATCCTGCTGCAAGCCTTCAGTCTTTTTGGGGTCACCTTGGGGTGACTATTTGGTGTATTCTTTTTGCCAAAGTTAAACTCCACATGGATCCTGAGTGTTTTTTTTTCCTTAAGAATTAGTGGGGGGATTTTATCACTATATGATGGACTGGATGCAAAGAATATCATCACAACAAGTATTTTTTGAACAATTGATGGTTTTCTTTCTAGGATAACCTTCTGTGGCATCTGCTGTCAGAAATATGTCAAGGCTAACATATCTGAACAATCTTCTACAACTGTAAGATACACCATGAAAATGCTGGCCAGTGGAGCAGAAACAATAATTTTCATGTTTTTGGGAATTTCAGCTGTAAATCCAGATATCTGGACCTGGAACACAGCTTTTATACTACTGACTCTTGTCTTCATCTCAGTATATAGAGTCATTGGTAAGGAGACAATCTTCTTCTTGTCCTTAAAGTGCAGTGCTGTGTGATGACACATTCATTTGCCAACAAATAATTTGTATTCCCAGACCTTTTCTTTTTAAAATGTCCCATCGATTCAAGAGGAAGTTAAGGTTGTTGGTGGGTTAGGAGGATAGAGATTTATAGTAAGCTCCATTATATGCTGAAAATAGTAAGTTTTCACTTCTGAAGGTCTGAATAAGCCAGTGGTTAACACGAATCGCCCCTTTGTTGACCAAACGCATGGCACTGGCAAATTCTCTCAGTGAACTGAACTTTGTTCTTTAACTTACAGCCTAACAAAAGGCTTGTGAGCCTGACAGCCATCATCTTCCTTCAGCTCCTTCAGTTTGGAAATAAAGAGATTTTGTTAAGCTAATTTTCTGGTTGACTGCAGGTTTGAGACATGATGATGTAAAATCATACACAGGTACACTACAGGCTCTCTGGCTTAAGAAATCATGCCCAGAGACTGTTCAAAAACAGAGTAAATAAAACTATGGCAGGTAGAGATTACCTACTGTCATTCTAGTGGCTTTATATAAGTTTGTAAACATTGCAAAATACAGACAATAATTTGTTCTAATATTTAACCACTGTTTTGTGAAGCAACGAATGGCCAGAAACAGCAAAAGGCATAGAATGAAGTACTTCTTGAGAATAACACATACAGTGCTTTGGTGTGTGTATTTACATCTAGGAATAAGTTAAATAAGATCAGTTGCTTGTCTATCTTGAATATCTGAATTAAAAGTAAATAAAAGCTAAATCCCTTTGCTAGCTGGCAGTTTTCCCAGGCTTTGTATTGTTATTCTAACTGGAGATTCTTGGCCTTCCTGAAGGGCCAGGCCCCACGTCCCCCTTTCTAAGTAGTCTGTAACCATTGCTCAGTTAGCTACCTCTCAACAGCCACTGATGTGTGTGAGCTGCTCAAACAAGTTTTCAAATTCTTGACTTTGTCACTTGTTGTTGTACTCCTGGAATTAGTTCTTAACAGTCTTGTAGCGAAGTGTGATTGGTAATTAAATATTCAGAAATGACACTAACCATTCATGACAGTAATCAAGCTTAGACTATGATAAATTACTAAAGAGCTGATGATGTTGGGCCTTACATAATTACTGCTCTCACACCCTTGGAGAAGTCAGGTTGGAGGCATGAACTTATTTTCCAAGTCCCCTCCACAAAGCCTGACTTTCAGTGATATGCTTTTCACTTCAGAGTGCTCTAAAAAGAGGGATAACTCTTTTGCACTGGTCCTCAAACCTGACCTGCTGCAGGTACCGTGCATAGGGCTCCCAAAGTAGAGAGTAGCTCACCTAAAAGCCTGGATATGGCATTAGCCTAAGAACACCACCCTGCAGGAGACAACACAGTTTATAGAGTACCACATTTCCTCTCTGAATCAGCACGGTTTCAACCCATTTCTCCTTCCATTGAAAGACCCCATGTGTATCACTTATCATGATACCAGAAATCTTTCCTTTCTGAAGTGTCCACTTGGATCTCTCCTTCACTGCCCATGGTGGAGAAAGGAAGAACCTTGCCTCATACCAATGAGCATTCTTCTTGAGCAGCACTTCCAGCAGAGCTACCGGATCATAGAAAAATCTGCCTCTTTTTTTTTTAAGTTGGTTCAGGGTGGAGGAGAAGATATGGAGCGTGCCTTACTTTGGTAGAGTACTGATAGTGAGCATAAGGACGTGCAACACAGACTGTGTTTTGAAAGCAGATTGGTGGTACTGTTTCTGTAACACACGGCTAAAGTTGTTGACACTTCACAAGGGTATTTCTATACATCCTGGCATTTGTTTTTTTATAGGTGTAGTTTTACAGACATGGATTCTCAACCACTACAGAATGGTCCAGTTGGAGATAATAGACCAGGTGGTGATGTCTTATGGTGGACTCCGTGGAGCAGTGGCTTTTGCTCTGGTTGCACTTCTGGACAAGAACAAAGTGGAAGAAAAAAACCTATTTGTCAGCACAACTATCATTGTTGTGTTTTTTACTGTTATTTTTCAGGTAATTCAACTTTTTAATCAGGCTTGTTACAGGGAGAAGGAGCTCCTCCCAGACTACCCCATGCTTAAAGTAGTTCTCTGCAGAAGGTTGTGTTTTGTTTCACTGAACCAAAAGCATAATTAACTTCTTAATTTTAGTAACAAAGATCCTATTTTATGTTTTCATACGGTACCACAAGGGACAAAACACAATTTCCTCTGTGCTAAAAAATGTTCAGTCTAGTTAATAGAATTTAAGTTAATATCTGATGAAGCATCCTTCACCTCATGTGAATAACTATAGGGAACAGTCCTTTTTACTGATGAGTACAATTACTGCACTGGTCTACCTGAACCTAAATTCTCATTTTAAAATGTAACAGTAAGCAGTGGGACAATGAAGTATTCAACTTCCAAACACAATAGAAATTTCTGGATGGGAAAAACAAACAATCAAACAAACAAATAAATAAAAACCCAGCCCATACCAGCTCAGAATGCTGCTCAGATTTATAAAGTGTATTTAATAATGTTTCACGAACTACTGATAAGTGCAGAAAATTCCACATTCGCTGGTATATGGAACACTTTCATCCTTCCACTGTCATATTTCTCTGTCTAGAATATGCATTTTCCCTCTGTTTTGTATCTTTTCAAAACTTTGTAACAGGAGCAGAGGGTAGTGCATTATTTTATCTCTGAAGGGGAAAATGATTAAACGAGGAAGCTTGAGAAACGCCATATGACACACAGGAAAATGTTCTTTACCTCTTTAGCACTAATGGCTGCATGCATTTCTAAGGCAATTACTAAATATTTCTTACCATATTTCACTGCCTAGGGTCTGACAATCAAGCCGTTGGTGCAGTGGCTGAAAGTGAAGAAAACAGAGCATCGAGAGCCCAAATTGAATGAGAAACTTCATGGCAGAGTAAGACCTAAAAAAAAAAATTAGTAATCATAGTATATTTTGGACTTTTACAGAATACCTTAAAGAAAAAAAAAATGAAGAAAATTTCTTGTGGCAAAGGAGGATAAAATCAAACTGAAATTTCAAGCACAAAATCATTAAAATGTTTTAAAAACTATCGTGTAGGTTGCCATTCGTCCTTAGGCTGAGCTCTTAGGTTGAGAATTGAGGCAATCCTCAATTGAGAAGTTCTGGTCTTTAACTTGCTGGAATTGGAACTGGAACTGATAGCCCAAAGGAAACTGCACAACAGGGAATACATTTCCTTCCCTCCAACTGAAAGGGGAGTAATGCTCTCTTGATTGTAGACAGCAGAGCAAAGCATTTGGAAGTAGGTTTATTTATCCTTCTTAAATATTATTTATTTATGAAAGAGAGATGAAAGTGGGCTTTGTAACTTGCCTATTGCATTGAAGGGTAGTGTGTTGTTCAGTGTGGAGGTTAAATATTGACATTCAAGATTAATCGTAGTATTTGTAGTCCACTTTGAACACTTTATAGATCTGCATTTCTTACACATTTGAAAAGATTTTGAAATATTAGCCCTGGATCAACTCCAATTCACTGTCGTGTGACATTATAATGTAACTTAGTAAAAGAAAGCATACACTTTCAACACATATGGAGGGTAAATGTCAGAAGATGTAAGACATTTTGCATGGACTTCTTTAATTAATAAACTCTTCAGATTTATAAAGGTATCACTACATGGACCATTCTGAAATATTCTTGCATGAGCTCATAATTCTGTTTGTTTTCAAACTAGAGGATACCTAAGTAAATTGGCTTGGAGATGGACAGGTACATACCAGAAGATATCTCATGCTTGATAAGTTACTGACTGAATTTAAAAAAAAAAAAATCAATCACGTCCAAAAATGCATCCAGGGATTTGCTTAAGATGTTTTTGGATCTATGTCTGAATATTTCTAAGCTCTAAAAATTCCCTACAGGCATAATTCCTGCTGTAGATTTACACTTTGTTCAGAAAGGTTTCCTTAGTTATGCAGTTTTGCGGCATATCTTGAAAAATTCTCCTTCTCTAGAAAAAGTGTCATCACCATCATGACCCTACACAATCTGTTCGTTTATGAGGAGTTCTCTTCATAGGCTACAGAATAAATATGTAATGCTTTTGCTGCACAGCAGGATGGCTGCTTGGTTTACAAAGAGAGGGAATTTCCTCAGAAACACTGTTTTGGTTATTGCAAAAACATAATTTTGCCCCTAGGTCAGTGGTCAGTGGAGGGCTGAGCAGTCGGATTAATTCTTTGTAAGGTGTGTATACTGATTCACTGCTCCCTAGAGAAGTCCAGCAGACCTTGTCTTGGTGTCTCTAGCTCTCCTAAATTGTCACTTCTACGCCTTCGGAAAGCAGTGTCCAACCTTAAAGGTTGAGCTGGAAGCACCTGACTTATAATATCATTTTCCCTAGTTCCATGTCTAATGTCTTCTGAAGTGAAAATATATTCAGGAATAACGCATATCACCTGTGCATATCCCACAGCCTTCAGTAGACTCTGTACTGTTCAGTCCAATGTTTAGAGTGAAATGTTAATGACTACTTAAAGAAAAAACAAATTATACCTGCAACTGTCTTTTCTTGAATAAAGCCACCCAGTTCCTAACTAACATCAACCTACACATTAGTGAACCAGTGTAGGATTTTGCACTGGTTTCCATAAGAATGGCTCCTAATTTTACTCTAATGAAAGTAGTGATTCCTGAAAAGTCTAAAAAGAAACACCAGAGGAAACTTTCAACTGATTTAATCAAGAGTAATGGTTCATGTACTTCACTGGGTTCAAATGAAGATGATAAAATGAGTTGATAAAGTCTTACTGTTAATAAAAAGAATGTTTAACTACCTACTTGCTGAGACCTGTGTTGTAGATCAAGAAAAGTTAGTAAATTCGTAGTATCAAAGATCTGTGGAGAAAGCAATGAACTTTGATAAAAAAATCAAAAAGCACGTCAATCACAATATTTCCCTAAATGGGAAAAATACCTGTTTAGCATCAATAAAATTATCCTACATAGTTACCTGGTCTAACCTGTCATAAATTGAGCTATTTTCTGATTGTAAACTTAATTTCTGTAAGATAATAATTCTACTTTCACTTTTCTAGGCCTTTGATCATATTCTTTCTGCTATAGAAGACATCTCTGGTCAAATAGGACATAATTATCTGAGAGATAAGTAAGTAGTAACTAACTTGGAAAACTTGAAATATTGCTACAAAACCCTACCCGTTAATTTACAGTTTTAAGTCTTTCAGTGGGGACAACAGGGATGTAAAATATCTCTGCTTTTAAAGCTTAGACAGTGAAAGCACTGGAAATTTAGGGAATGTGAAATGTGCACTTCCACCCCCTGAGACTGGAGTCTTCTCTTTCACAGTCACAAGTAAAGTTCAGAGCAGGCCTTTGCAGATGCCTCAGTCCACATCTAAGGGTCAGCGTCTTTCAAGATTTTAGAATTTGCCATTTTCACAAGATTTTACCTAAAAATATAATGTTGCTCTTTCTCTGTGGTTCTCCATTTCATGGACTTTTTTCATTGGGAGAGCAAGAGAGACACTAAGCTTCTCTAAACGAACCTCAAAAATACTTGCTTTTTATCTTAGCCCTACATAGGATGGGTTCAGCAACTCCAGAAGTGATCACAGAGTACTTTGAATTAGCTCAGATGTTTTAAGCCTAATAGCTTAAAAACAGTAATGAATGATCATTTCCACCCCCTTCTGTTTATAGTCTACCCAGCTTGAGATAAGCAAAATTACTGAGTAGAAGATACAGTCACCATTTGCATTGAAGCACACATGAAGAATTACTATTGTGATGAGCAGACTTTCATAAGCTGAAAAAGGACTTTAATTATGGCTTAGGCAGTTCCTTTCTATCTAGTTTTAAGTCTTTTCATAGGTGCAGGCATTCAACAGTCAGATCTGCTAAAATCTTGATCTGAAGCAAGATATCAACTCTAATCTGTAAGCCACATCACTGAGCTAGCATACTGCATAGCTCTCCCTTAGGTCGCAATGAGAAGCAGAGAATGTGAGCTCAGGTTTAACAACATCTCAAGTGACTATATATCTCCCGGACTGGAGCTTGGTTTTACCTAGTTAGTTTTGAATTCAAGCAGAATGGCCATATCCAGCTATAGAGGGAGGCTCATTTCCTCTTCTTTTTCAGTTTAATTTTCTAGCAGCAGAAAATGCATGTACGTACACACATTTAGGTTCATACAGAGTGGGAAAGCCTAGAGAGACAAACAATTTGAGGCAAGCCAAGAAATATTGAAAAATATACTCATTTATGCAGGTAAGAATTTTCACGAGGCATCAGAAACAGAACACCTTTCTTTTGGTAATCTTTAGTCTTTAGCTTATTTATTGGGAATGAATTTCAGTAGTTTAAAAGACAGGGGTGTACTTCCTCAGTTTTGAAGTACTGCCTGTCCAAAGAAGGATCTAAACATTTTTGAAATTGCAGACCAGAATCTGACTTCTTTGATATCAGGGAGTAAGATACCTGAGTAACAAGAGATGATGTAGCTTAATCTAGGATCACAGTTGAGTGTATGGTTTGATGAGTAATGTATTTTGAATGAGACCACCTTACATGTGCTTCTTTTGTACTACATCTGCATCTGGAAGGCTCTGCTTCCTCCAAGATGTGGCAAGTCCCTAGCTTATTCACTAATGGGCTCAGATGTGACAGCCTGAAATAGAGACCAGGACTGCTTGTCTGGTGTTCTGGCTGACCAAGAGGAAAAACTATTAACCCTGCGAATAATGTCAGCTCCTGCCACAGAGAGACTTCGACTGTCAGAATAAAAAGGTGTAGAGCTCCAAATAGTCATGGGACAAAGCAGATAGAATCACTTTGAATAGTAATAGGTCCTTGAAGCTCAAAATCCTCCATCTGCTAGGCTCATTTTTTTTGAAAGTACTTAAAAGGTAGCATTTATCCTAAATTAAAAATGCTGTGACACTAAAATTGCTTTCTGTCATTAAAATAATTTGTTTAAATTATCAGGTGGTCCAATTTTGATAGAAAATTCCTCAGTAAAATTCTGATGAGAAGATCTGCTCAAAAATCAAGGGACCAGATCCTTAATGTTTTCCATGAACTCAACTTGAAGGATGCAATTAGCTACGTGGCTGAGGTATGAATGCTTTCTTTACACATTATAGCACCATATTTCTTTTTTTTTAAAATTGTAACTTGAAACATTGCAGAAAAAAAACTAAAATAAATCTATTTTCATATCTGCCTTTTTTTTTTCCTAAAAGAAATTTAAGTTTGTTCAACTTATAGCACCTGTCTAGGTGGCTGCAGTTCTCAGTATAATTTATGATCCCTGAACATTAGTATACTGTATATGTCAGTGTTTTTTAGCATAATATTATATATTGCATATATATCGGTGCATTTTTCTGTTGGATTTTATCAAAGACTGTTGGATTTCTGCCTTCTTTGCATGAGGAAACATTGTAAATCTAATGGGACCGGCCAAATTAATGCATATTCCTAAGCATGGCAGGGAAATGTGGCTCCTGCAGAACAGTGGCTCCTGCAGAACAGTGCTTCAAGTCTAAAGATCAGACTTGGCTTCACACTAAACAGTGTGGCCATGCAATTCAAAGTGGTGAACTGCTACAATCGCATTCTGCAAGATCAGTCATTCAAAAGATTTTTGAGAAGTAACTTGGATTCAGCTGAATTGCAAGCTCCACAGTTCAAAAATTAGAGAGTAGTACATTACAGATGACAGCAAATGCAACCACAATATTGTGATGTTAGAGAAATATAAGACATAACAACGGGAGGATATTTAAGAATTACTGAATTGTAAGAAGTTGCTGACCTGTTGGAGTATGATTCCCAGAGCCAAGCTGTGCTAACAGACTGTGTAAGAATTCCTATCCTCTTCAGTCAGTTTGTATTAATGCTACCATAAATATGCAGCATCCACACAGTGCAAGGAATAGTTTTAAGCAGTAATATTTCAGTGATCTTTGGAGTGATAATTTATCTTTGCTCGTAATCTCCAAGTGAACTCATTTTCACAATTAGAAAAAAGTTCATTTTACTTAAATATGATTTTTAATAATAATCTATTGTTTTGAAATGAAAACACCTGGATATACCTCTATTTCTTTCTGCAAAATCTGATGTTTGTATTCGCAGAATTAGATTAAATTCAGCAAATGTTTTGTTGTGAAAAGAGGAAGAAACAAGCAAATATTTCAATTTAAAATTTTCTAACTTACGCTTTCAGTTTTCAGGCTGTTTGAACTCAAGAACTAATTTTCTTTCTCGTGGATCTTTCTGGGTCACACCTCAGAGAAGGAAAGTTTTATTGGAGTTTTTTTTTCCCTCAGGAAAAATCTTTAGTCTTTAGTCTTGCAGTTTCACCCTCAGTATCTTCAACTAATAATGCTTGAACTCTATATGATAATAGCTCGGAAGAGTGATCTTTCTCATTTTACATTAGTACAGTGCATCACACAAAGATGCTGAATTTGACACACTACTGAAGTCTAAATGTTTATGTAGAATGTGTAGAAATTGCACATTATATAGAAATTGCATTTTAAAATGTCTATTGTTATAACCACAAAAAAAAAAGAAAAGAGAAGAAATTAAAAATTCTTTAGATTCTACAAAAGGTTTCAAAACTATTTGCTCTAGTGGAAACTAGTTAATCAGTCATGAATTGTGAATTCTTAAGTCATTTCACCTTTCTCACATTAATACTTGCTTCAGGGTAGACTGCTTAACACTGCATTTTGTTGACTTCTGAAATAGCTAGAAGTCTGTGAATTTACAAGCTAACAATGAAATGGAAGCCATTACTTCAAAGAAGAATAGTGATCTGCCTTCCCCAAGTGCCCCTTCTCTTCTCAGTAGCCAGAAACTCAGGAGTTTATAAACTATTTTTATAAATTCATCCTTCTTCCAGGTCCGTTGTTATTTTTGAGCTATTCAATAAGCAAGAGCTTGAAAGAGCTAAATAAATTCCTTATAGATTTTAGAGGAGAGCATAAGTCAGCTGAGCTCAAAATAATCCAGAACAAACAAATAAAAATGACTTAAAATACATTTCTTACCTATACCACTTTTCAGAGTCATGGTATAGGACTCTCAAATAGCTACTCTGCATTCTCATCAGAGTATTAAAGTTCAAATAGCACATTCTCATGATGGATGCACTTCCAGGAGCTTTTGTAATGAGCTTATATATAAAGTTTTGGAAATGATCATATTTTAACATTAGGCCATGCTCTAATGTGAACATCTGACTCAGAAGACATTTGTAGTAAAAACTCATTTTAATCCAGATCATCTTTGGGAAACCATAAACAGCAAAATAAATATAAAAACATAAAATCATAAAGAGCCTAGGACATTTTGTACTGAGAGCAAATTTTTATTACATCATTACAAAATAAAAAATGTAACAGATGAATGAGGATCGAGATAAAGGCAATACTTTTTTTCAGGAGGAGAGGTAAGACAGTTGTGACATTAGTTCTAGAGTGAGTTTCAATGTAAAATATACTGTGGAAAAATCAGTACTTGGTTCCTACAGATTCTTTCTGCAGACAGCAGCTCCTTCTGCTGTAAATAACCATATTCCCTGAGTGCTGGAAAGGAGCGATGAAAAGAATATGCAGTTAGTAACTTCCTGTTGGCTAAAATTCCTCCACTGATGACATGGTATGATGTATATATGAGACAATAAACTTGATTTGAAAAGGAAGTCAGCCACACTGAAGAACATGGATGAGGTGTCGATGACCCAGATTTGCCTTTTTAACGTTTTCTGTCTACGGAGGTCAGAAAGTACTTGATACCACTGAACTGATTCAACACAGACCACGATAACTGTAGGCGGTCTGCCATAATACAAGGAAACATGTTTGATTGTATTACTCTGCAAGAGATATTGTTTTCCTGTGTGTATCCTTTACTACAATTCAAAATGTGTAGATGTGAATGTGCAGTAGCTTTTGGCATAAATGCAGTAACGGGGACCATTTCTTGCTATGGCCAGGGAGAACGCCGAGGCTCGTTAGCTTTCATACGGTCACCAAGCACAGACAACATGGTGAACGTGGACTTCAGCACCCCGCGGCCCAGCGTGGTGGAGAGCTCTGTCTCTTACTTACTGTGAGTACCTGTAGCTGATGGGCTGGCTGCCTTTTGGGTTTGTGTTATACAATGTAGAAAAGTGTGAAAAAACACAGTGTGGGGGATTAAGGTTAGAAATTTTAAGAAACATAAATTGAAGGACCTTCATTTACTAACTTTTTGGAATTTTCGTTAGTCTTTTCCTCCCGCATAAGATGGGCATATGATGGTTTCACTGGTTTCACTGAAACCGTATCTGGTTTCACTTTGCACACTCCTTCTTCACTGCAAGACTTGCATCTTCCCTAACACATCCCTGGCTGCTTCAGAGAATATATAGACTGAGGTAAACAGAAGAATACAACTAGACAGTAATAAATAAATAATAATAACAAAAAGAAAACTCATCTGAAAGAGTCAATAGTTTTTAAAAGGAGTGGGTACACATTTCTTCACACTTGCAAAATGGCATCAAAACTTTCAAGTCACACTGTGTTAGAGCTTAGCATATTTTTTCATAATTAAACATGAATTTTTCAGCATCTTAAAAGAGGGGTTTAGCACTCCTTAAACATTATATCTGTAGCAAAAGCTTTGTGAATTTTGTAATTCTACAACCATGACATTCGAGGTGGGGAAAGGGGAGTATCCACACAGCTGCACTTTAGATATTTGACTATGGGAACCAAATTTAGGAATCAGTGTATAATGAATAGGGGAAAAAAAAGCCCTCTCAGGGCAATTCAAAGCCCCTACTTGTTGCCTAAATTAAGGTGCTGAGAGCCATCCTCTGTAAATAGCCCTTTTTCTCCATTGCCTCTTTAGAACATCTAGATTCCTATGTCCAGAAACAACCTGTCTTGCCCAGAAAATTGCTCTCATGTCCCCTTTTTATTTTAATTTATAGTCAGATAGCTGTGATTGTGGATAATAGAACTTGAATAATGCAGTTACAGGAAGGTAACTGGCATTAAAAAAAACAGATAAAAGTTCATAAAATAGAGCACGTATCTGCATTTGTGTTGGTTCCTGTGTCATCAGAGAACTGCAGTTGATGGTGCTGGATGTTGTTGCTAAGTCTGGTATAGAGAGATGTGGTCATGAGTGAGGCAAGGAAGAACATTGCTATTTCTTTAGATTATTTGTGACTCACAGGGAATAGGACATATAGGGAGAGAAATAAAAGTAGCAAATGCTACACCCACCTTAAATACAAGAATTCAATACATTTTAAAAGGCTAACATTATAATCTTTTCACTCTTTCCCATCACCTGTCCATCACCTATTGGCTCTTTTTCTTTTTTTTTTCAAAAAATTCTCCCTGTCCTTCCCCACTTTCCTGCTTTTCCTTCTCTTTCTGCAATAATTTATTTTAAACACCCTGTTTGTATTTTGGTGTTCTTCAGGAGAGATAAAGCTGGACCGGTTTGTCTTGACATGCAAGCATTAGAGCAGAGGAGGAAGAGTATCCGAGACACAGAAGATACAGTCGCTCACCATACCCTACAACAGTACTTATACAAACCCAGGCAAGAGGTGAGAGCAGGAGGCCAACATAGAACAGATTTTCAGTCTAAAGCTGGAACACTCTAGGAACACAAAATTTGGGGATCAGGCTCAAAAGGAAAGAACACATCTTCCAAATCCACTCTTGATGGGATCTTTGTCTGTATTCTCCTTTAAATGTGCATCACTCTTTATTAGTTGCACTTTTTTTTTTTAAGTGATTAGTTTTGTTTTCCTGGCTCTGTTTGACTGCATTAATGCAGGGCTTCTAGCAGCATTTCCAAATAAATGAATACTGTTTTTTCTTCCTGGCCACAGCACAAACACCTGTACAGCCGACATGAGATCATGCACAATGAAGACGAGAAGCAAGACAAGGAAATTTTCCACAGGACAATGAGGAAGCGTTTGGAGTCTTTCAAGAGCACCAAACTAGGAATAAACCATCCTAAGAAGCTCAATAAAATCCACAAGCGAGACCGGGGCCAAAAAAGGGTAAAATACTTGCACGTGGAATCATCTGTTATGTAAGCTAAGGGGTGGGGAGGGCAGGGAGGACTCTGAAGGGTCCCATATCATGATGTTGTCTCTGCCCTGTAAAACTTCATGACCTTAAGGTCTCTAGGCAAGAAGAAATTGAACTCTGAGGTGAGTCACAGGGGGACCTTCTCACATGCTGCTTTTCTCTTTGCTTTTGGAGCCTTCTGGGTGAGAGACTTTTGATCGCTTGTAAAACAAGAACTTGAGTCAAGTGGGAGCACTGCAAGGTGATGAAGCAGGGTAGAATTGCGGTGTGGACCAGGTCACAAAATTTGCAGAAATCTGGAGGGAACCGGTAGCATTTGAAGAGCTAAAGCCACTTTCTACTCCTGTAGTGAGTAAGAGACAGAGTGGAGAAAATAACATCAATACTGTGACATGAGAAAAGTTTAGAAGAGGTTGCAGAGATATACCATGGAACTCTGTGGATTTTATAAGGATGTTTTTGCCATTGTTATCTGATGATGGCAGCATCTTTGCCTCTGTTTTCTTTCAGCGAAACAGCAGTGCCATACCAAATGGAAAAATACCTTCAGAAAACTCAGTACAAGATTTTACTTTGAAGGAAAAAGGTAAACTGACTATTAGTCTAGCTTCATTAATTGCATTTTACTATCTACATTGTTGGTAAAATAAATAATTTCTGAGAACTTCATGGCATGCAAAGATGAGGCTGATATTAAAAAGGAACTTCTACTCATAGCCTGAGTTGGGCAGGTCTGCTCCATGCTTCCAAATGGTAGTGACTGGGTATTTTGCTGATTTAGAAGTTGTTTTCTAGTCAGCTCTGATTCATCACAGGATGATAAATCAAATATGAATCCGCTCTCTCATAATTTTAAAATGTCATTTTTGCACTTTGGAAAACAAAAGATGGAGGCCTGTGAGGCAGATGATATCTCAACTGCCTTTTGAATAAGCTGTACAGAGCAACTTTCACTGATGTCTTGGTTTCTCACCAGAGCATGGTATGTCTGCGTATGATACCACATCATATAAAATTCAGTAATTTGATGGCATTCTAATCTGAGTAAATGCTGGCTCATTCTTCATTCACTAAAGCCTCATAAGCAAGTCAGTGTTAAAAAATCTACTTTGAAGCTGACTATGCTGGAAGCATCACTAGCAGAAACAGGAAAGAAAAAAATCAAAATCTGATGTCTTCATTGTGAGTTTAAATTGCAAAATACATTGAACTAGTGCTTTAGCCATTCTTTGGCCTTCTGTCAATAACAACAAGACATCATGGAGGCTGACAGGTCAAGTTATAGGGATATACTATTATTTATATCATGTGGCTATCATTTACATATATGATTTATCTAATATCTAGTAAATATCTCATATACATGATAAAATTATATGTTTCACTTGAGAACTGAAATGTAGTTGATGTTTAAAAGCTGCTGAACTCTTATTCCTGGTTTCAGACAATCTCTTGATCACAAAGAGAAATGAAGTAAAGCAGAGAGAGATTCATTTCTTCCCATAGGTTCAAGCTTATATATGCTCTTTAAATCATTTCGGGGGGGGTTATTTTGTGGGTTTTCTTTTTTTTTTTGACTAACAGAGGCAATGCATACTGACAGAGTAACTGTAGTGCTCTAGACTCTCTCTGCTTGGGAAGAGCCTTCCAAATGCTTTTGAGGAGCATTGAGGATACTGTTCTCCTTAAAGCACATTCTTCACAGAAATCTCTTCATCCTCTACCTAAAATAAAAGTTTCTTTGGAGGTCAGTGTTAAGAAGCAATGTGACAGCAGAGCACTGACGCCAGCCTCTTTTGAATGATGAAAATGCTGTAACTGGTTGTTGTACGGGGCCACAGTTGACCAGACTTGAGCATTTAAGAGCCGCACAGTGGTCCATGTTATGCGTGTGTGCTCACTTCTGTGCCAGGAAAGCAAAGTCTCAGCCAAGAGCATTATCTGGAATATGCCATCTCTACCTTGGTATCATGCATCAATGTAAGGCTGAAAAACCTGTGCTGGTTTTCTTAATCTAATTGGCGTTGAAGCTACAAATGGGATACATTCAAGCTGTCTTTTGCTCTTATCCAGATCCTTGTAAATGATATATCTTAGATAATTATAATTATTATCTGCATCGAAACAGAATGAAATAAGATCTTATATCAAGACTTACAGAAATCTCTAACCAAACTGAACTTTCCTTTTTATTTCCTTTTTTCCCCCCTCCAGATTTGGAGTTTTCTGAGCCAGAAGAAAGTAATGATTATGAAAGCTTGCATCTGGGGAAAGGAGTTGATTTCCTGGCTAATGTGACAAAGCAAAATTTCACAGATACACCTACTGGTAAGACTATCAGATACATATGGATTTTTTCCCCTTAAATATAAAACAAATTGTGAGCAATGATATTGCTTTAGCTTTTTTTTTTTATTATTTGGTCTCTTAGACAATTTGCTTAATATTATTGTTAACATTAACACATGAGAAGTTTGGGATATTTAAAGGTAGGGGGAGCATCAACTTTGCAGCAGATAATACAGTAGTTGTGAGCATAATCCAGACCTAAAAGCACTGATTATTTCTACCAACAGAAAACATTATCCTAGACTTCTCCTACTTCACAAGGCCAGCTAATACCAGTCCTTTGGAAATGATTTCTACTGACATTTAAATCAACTTTGCTATAAATGCATTTCATATTTCTTTCATGTGGATTTTTTCATATTAAATTCTCCCTCAGATCCTTGCAAGGTTGTATATAGTCCTGGATCATTTCAGAGATAATACAAAACCTATAGTAGTCACAGAAAGGGAAAAATCTACAGCATTTCTGGGAAACTTATGTATTTGACCTCCAGTCCTGAGTAGCTTTGAAATATCAGGTTGAAAATATCTTTTTATATATAGACCAAAGAATATGACGTGATTTCAAAGGTTTTAAATTTTAATAATTCTCTAAGTCCTTTTCTCTTGCATCATGACAAATTCCCTGTTTGAGCTTTTATAAAGGTATCCAGAAATTGATACAGAAGAAAAAGTAGGCAAGAGGTAGAAATAGATTGTTTCAAAATTTTCTTTTACTATTTAAACAGTATAGATTTATATCTATACTATATATTTATATTGAAAGGATGATGGTGCTTAATTTTGACTGTTCTGTGGCCTCTGTTGGCTCCCTCAGGCACCCCTTGTACCTCTATGGATTCGAGTACTTAAAGCTTTTTATTATGATGTTTGATGTTTGTTCTTTCCTTTGTGAAGGTTTTATTCAAATGTTCTGCGATTCTTACGTTTCCTTTATTTTGGTTGAGGGATGGGGTGATTTGTTCTTTTATTGATTATATTCATTGTTTGCAGACACCCTACTCTTTAAAGGAAATCCAAGCTGACTAGCAGTAGCCATGGCAGTGAGAGCAATCTATGTGTGTATAACAGTATAACTGCCAGTGGGTTTCTTCACTATAGGCTTTCTCCATATACATCTTGTTGTTTTACCAAGAAGTTACCTTATTTAATTGAATTTGTTACTCATAAACTTTTGTAGGAATTGATAACCCGGTATTTTCAGCTGATGATGATCAAAGTGTCTACATGAAGTTCTCACCATGGTTATCTAGTGAAGATACTGTGGTACCATCACAAAGGGCCAGAGTGCAGATCCCATATTCTCCAAACAACTTCAGACGGCTCACTCCGTTCCGACTCAGCAATAAATCAATAGATTCCTTCTTGCAAGCAGATGGCCCAGAGGACCGCCCCAGATCTTTTCTCCCAGAATCAACACATATGTAATATTTTAAAGCAAGATTATCATCTTTATTTTTAATCACTCTTCCTGTCTACCCTTACTCCACTGCTTTTCAAACTTATTTTTTCTTCCAGATTGTTTCTTTCCTTCTTGTTTTTTTTTTTTTTTCCTACAACTAAACAGGTCTATTCTCCTCCTGTTTGAACAGCTAAACATTTTTTTTCTATCTTCCTCCTATAGAAATACTTCCCAGCTGTAAATATCTGGGATGTAATGCCCAGTTATTTTACAACAACTAAGGATCTGGCTCTTTGTTTTGGCTTGAACACTTTAAATGCTAAGCAAAAAAAATTCCAATTAATCCCTCAGATACACAGTAAGAACAGGAGGCCTAGACCAGCAATGGGCTGAGCTTAGCCGCTCATTCTTAGCATGACCAGGTTGTGATTTTGCCTCTGCCATTAAGAAGCCTTGCACCAGTTCTTAAGATCTGTCCAGGTTTTTCTTTATGCTGAGCTTAGTCAATGAAAGTGCTCCCTCTCATTTAGCAGGGCAACGCTAAATGAAACTGCCGGTTACACCATATCTTGTTCTGAAACCAGAGAAATGCACAGAAATTCCTCTTTGATGTGGAAAATAGCCTAATGTTGTTAATTTGTTAGTGACTTAAAAACAAATCAACTCTGGATTTAAATGAATATCTTAGCGGCCCTTTAATTCTTGTTCTGTAACATTTTTCCACACCATAAAAATCAGCCTTCATTTCTGCAATCAACATACTGCTGTAAATGAGATGGCTCAGGTCACAGTTCAGCCATCATTGAACAGAGCATAGGGCACTGCAGGGATTATGCAATGAAATCCAATCCTCAATTTCATTGGGAATTAGTTGCTGGGAAATCCACGATCACATGTGTGGGACCTAGTATGCTCTGTGTATCAACAAAGGAATGTGATAGATAGATGGAGAGGACTTCTGCAAGTAGCTGGCAAACCTTTGTTCAAACAAATGTCTCCTCCTTTGAGTGACTGCTGCACAATTTTGGCTTGAGAAAGATTTACGAAAATTAGAAAAGAATGTGTCATTTTGCTTCTGTTTTGGCTTCTGTCCTTATAGAAAATGTGCTAGCTAGAGAGTAATTCCAGTCAGCATATTACTTTCTTCAATGGAGTGTAATGCAGCAATGTGATTGATTCTAGTGCTCAATTCTCTTTTAGTGAATCTTCTGATTCTTTGTAAATGGTAATTTCAATTACAGGTTGAATTAATTAAAAGTTTGTGAATTAAATTCCAATATTCTGATTAAAACCTGGACACTGAAGAGAATTCCAAAATGGAAACTTCTCTCTGACATTTATCAACATTGAAAAATCTCTTCAAGTCTTTTTTTTCCATTGAAAATATTGTCATAAAATACTGGCTTATTACTCACTGAACTATTTCTTCTAACCTTTGTTCCTCCATTCTATTGCCTTGATTATACCTGACTTTATTATTTAGAATTGCTATGCATTAGTTCTTGTGAAAGTATGTTTGATATCAAAGTCACTGGGCTTTGACTGTGTTTCTTAAGAGGCATTTTGGGAAACTAGATTGCCTGAGCTAACAAGCTTAGAGCTTAATTACTCTGAGAAACAGTCCTCTGAACTATCTCCTATAACAAAATGTTCTAAAAGGAGAATGACATTGGAATTTCAGTATAGATTGAAAACTAAAAGTAGGAATGTGAACTTTGCCTACACAACCTAAAGCATACAGAAAACTGAGGACAGTCTCCAGGCAAGAAGAAATTGATAGTCTGCTAATACTTTCTGTTCATTAATTTAAAGACCACAATTTATTTCACAAGTGTCTGAAAGATTTCCTTGCTGAGCCTCAGGACTAAATGGTTCAAAATCAAAGACAGACCTCAGTGACCAGATGATGGCTCCATCTCCTAAATACTTGTAACATGCAGTGTTCATCACTGAACTCAAGTCCACCTGATATTCAGCCAAGATAAAGGCTTTGGAACAGACTAGAGTTTTCCAGCTCAAAAACAGTATTAAATCATTCACTTTGATAAGATTTTCAGCAAAATTACCAAATTCAAAAGATTCCTAGAAAATTAGATTTTAAAATTAAATCAAGTTTGCACTGATGTAGAAAGTCTGTGTCTAAGTATGTTTCTCTTTGCCATCTAGGTGAAATGGTCCATGAAGTTGACATGACAGAATACTCTTCTTCAGATGACAAATTGCCTCCTTATGCATCTGACCAACAAAACCAAGCACAAAGTGTTTCAGAAACTCCCCTCCACTTCTTTCCATCTTGTCTTCAAATGCCTTGGACACAAACCTATTCTTCCTTGGAAAACAGAGGGAATATATCTCTTTCTACTGTCTCTGAGTACGTAACTTCTTGTGACCCAGATGTACCTGATCTCTACTGGGAAGCAGAAACAGATATGAATAACAAAGAAACAATAAACTCAGGTTATTGTTCAGAAGTTAGCTACGAGCCAGAGAATTCACAGGAGGAGAGTTCTCTGTCTATGCCCGAAGGGCTGGAAGACTCTTATTTAAAGGAGCCCCAAGAAAAGATAATGTTGCTTGATGTACAAGCAAACTACAGATCTGCTGCAGCCAGACGTGTACAGAGCCGACGTTCATTTCACAGGCCAAAACCCTTGCAACACCCTAAGCTTCAGAAGCTGGCATCGCTTCCAGCATCTTGTCACATCCCTCCGCATTCACTGGAACAAGAGGAAACCCAGCTGTGAACCGGGACTTACCTGAAAGGAGAAGCCGAGTGAGAATAAGTTGAATATAGAGCTCTGTAAAACTAGAGAGAAACCTGTTGGTTTGCTTTCCATCAGAATGGTTTCTGATGTAAAAGGGGCTGGGGCCCCAGCATGTGAGAAGCACTGGGGCTTTTTATTGCACTTAACATTTTTAAGTCCTTATTCATGCTGAAAGGGTTCATGGTGAAGGGAAAATATGCCTCCTTGCTATTCTTTCATGTAGACTGTTACAAAAATAAATCTTATTTTTGGGGGGCTAAAATAAGAAGCTTTTCAAAAGGTAAATGTTCAGAGGATTTTAACATAGAAATGGTTTATTTTGCCATATATTCCCAGTAAACACATTTAAAGAAATCGGCTGCATTTGCTGTATCAGTAATGGAGTGCAGTACTAGTGATGTATGAAATTCATATAGGTGGAGCCAATGGTGAGCCTTTTGCCTGCTAAGTCTATTCTGATTGGAGTGGATCAGTGCCTTTTTTTTTAATTGCAAGCTAAAGAAAAAACATTTTCCTGCTCTTGGATATTAGTGTCACTGTGTAACTGTGGGATATTGACTTTGTTGAAAGCCTTCAGGGATTAGGGGAGAGGAAAGTCCTGGCCTCTTGAATTTTAGTCAAGGACTCCAGGACGGCCAGATTTTGACCTTTATTTCTCCCATTTACTGGCACTGGAATAGAATAACACCCAGAATTAGTTCAGAATTTAAGATTTGTGTGGTCACAAGCATCTCATTTTATATTCTTAATTAAGCTGCTCAATTTAAATAGCATCACTCATGTAGAAGTGTAAATACTTATCATTTGTCCTGCTGCTTGTGTGTCTTCCAAATATTGTTAGATCATCTTGGTTATTTATACACAACCTATTCCAACAGCTGATCAGCAAAACGGCCTCACACATGCTATTTTTTTCTTTACCACATGGTTAAAGTGCCACAATGACTCAGGATGTTGATGTTTCAAAGTACTGTACAGAAGTAGTTTGGCTACTGCGTATGTATACACTCGTTTGTATCAGAAAATTGCATTGCTCTTTTCCACTTTTTTGTTAAATTACAATAGTGAGTATTGCACTATTATGTATTAATTTGATTTAATGTTTGTGAAGCCAGCTGGAGACAGCAGTGAAAGCTGACTCAGATGAAGACTTCACAAAGGTAAACACTCCGAGATCTTTCCTGGATGTATAATGCTCCCTGCTGGACTGCTTCAGGCATAGTCTTGTTGCATAGCTCCCTTTTTGCCTTGAGTGGCTTCAGTCCTGAAACTGGCTTGAAATCTTCAGTGGTGTGAATTGCTAAGGTTCTGTGACATTAATGAGTGCTTAGCTGCTTCTGTGAACCTAATGTGTACCTTATTTCTATTTGAGAACCATGTACATTTTGTAAATGAGCTAAATCAAGTTCAGGGAGAAATCTGAATTGTTTAACACTGGATCCAGTAGATGCTTTCTTTGGCAAAATTTACCTTACCTGTAGGAATTAGCGGGTGCTTCACTCTCCATCTTTCCCAAAATTAGAAACAAATCTGGGTGAGTCTGTGTTGTTGGTCCAATTTTAGAGTCACCCAGACACCCCAAAAGAGTGGAGCACTCTGAACATTTTGACGCAATGTTTTTCCCTATCTTTGTCCTCTTTGCACAAATGCTCATTAGGCTAGTATGAATTGCAGACATGTGATGGCAAATATCTGCTAGTTTAGCTAGCTACATAAGCTGTGCCTTTGGAGACTAGATTCAGAGTACTGTTTCTGTTGATATGAACCCATGGACAGCTGCCTGTCTGCAACCATCTTGGGTACTGACTGAAGTCAGTGTCCCTAAATGAAAGGCTCCATCACTCATTACCAAACCCAGAGCTAGTTAATGAGGGTCAGGAGCTGTAGTTTCATAATTTGATCATGTAAATACTTTTTTTTTTTTGAACTGGATAAACAGGAACATATTATTTTGATGAAGGAAACTATTTTTAATGTTGTTCCAGATAGTAAAATTGGAATAAGTATTGAAATTTCAGTCATTGGCACCAACATAAAGCAGGACCCTTATTGATCTTGGATATTAGCACAAGGAAAGTGCAATGTGCCAAAACCTCATCTCCAGTCTTTTAGTATAATGCCTAAGTGCTAACACCAAAGTTGACAAGATGTTGGTGAGGTGTTGGCTTTTAATTAAAAGCTTTCATTTCTTATTGCTGTTGCACAGAGGTCATTACTGTCTTGCACTCAGAAGAACTACACCGTAGGCTGCATTTTCTCTTATGCTTATTAGAGCATTCATAATCTATTTGTGTACAGGCTACCTCAATAAAACATCTGCAAGTCCTCATCAGCAGGTGGGAATTTTTGCCAGATAGGTGTTGCACACACAAGTGTATGCACTTTTGAAAATCTCAGGTTATGAGATTTTCATGTTCTTGTATGTTGAAGTAATAAATACAGGAGGATCAGTAGACACTAGAGTGTTTACAAGTACAGCAGTCCTGGGAGAAGTCAGGATCCTGTATGCTTTGGAGAGGGCTGTGGGCTGGTAGGAGTTTCTTCAAAACAGAGAGGAACACTAAGCCATTTTTAACCTCTAAAAAACAGAAAGAAAGGCACTGTATGCAAAGGGCTTAACTCTCCATTTACTCTCAAAGGCCTTAGGCCTTGCCCGTGTTGTAAAAAGGGCTCTGTCACCATAGTCGTACAGGTTGGCCAATTCTGATAGTGAAGAGACCTTTCCCTGGAATAGTGTACATCATTTCTGAAGCTCTTATGCCTCTAGAAGATGTTTGCTACAGAACTGTGGTTGGCACAGTTTGTAAATTTGAAATGCGATGAAAAAGGTTTCAAGTCCCTAATTTGCACATTGGTGAAATGTTGGGAAAACAAGTAGATCTCCACTAGTATGTAGTAGGTTATAATCCCTTATTTTTTTCCAGGGCAATTACTTCTACAAGGAGTCTACAAGGATATATAACAAGAGCAGGTCGTAAGTTCATCATCTGTCTCACAATTTTTACTCCATGCTATATTTCTATGAACTTTTGACTATCAGTACACATCCGGCAGGTGCAAGTGTTTGATCGCTTCTTCAGCAGACTTAAATCAGCTAAACACCAATAATTTCATCACAGTTATGCAGATTTAGAGCTGCTGAGAGGATGGGTATGTGCATCAGCTTCTTTTCCTGTGTGAGGAAACAATGAATGAGATGATTGTAAAGATCCATTGGTAAATCATGTTGCCTCCAGTGAGGGTGGTTCAGTTCTTGCTGGTTTAGGCTGGCTGAAAAGTCTGTCTAGAGTTTATCTTGTGACATGCTCTGTCAAAGAAAGACAAGTTTTGTGGTTTGTGGGGAATTCCACAATTGCTATTTATTGAACATGTAACTATGGACTACCTTGTTGTACAAGATGGAATGCAGAAATGTGTGATGTCTTTCCTCATTTTGCTCCACAGGTAGGATGCTTTTTAACAAAGTTTATTATGCTGCACTATGACCTAAAAATGTTAAAATAACGTGTGTCACCTGCAATCAGATAAACTCTGTCTTTCTGAGCTGTGAAGCTACTTATTTCAAATTATGTTTTATAAATATATGGTCTAGCCAGAGATTTGTGTAACAAAAATTGTAAAATAATCATGTGCCTTAAACTGTCACTCTTTAGAGAGCTGCTGTTTGGAGATTTTTTTTGGTGTGCAATTTCCAAGCAGTGTCAACTTCCTCCGTATATTTTTAAACAAGTTAAGTTGTTCTGCTAATATGTCTTTAAAAATGTTTTAATAGTATATCATCATACGAGGTTTGGCAATAAATTGTATCACTTTGGTGGAATTCTTCTGCTTTGTCAAGACTCATTGATTTGGCACACTTAGAGATGACTTCTCATTCAAGACCTCTGAGAAAATAGACTGTTTGGATTTCTGTCCCTGAATCAGAAGATTAAAAATAAGTGGCAATAATGTTATGCTGATTATTAATGTTATTTATAAAACTCAAACTATTAAATTCAGCAAGAAAAGCTATAGGAGATGTCCTGAGTCTCACGCTGACCTCTGTGATACTTCTGATACCGTCCTAACTTCATCCCGTTCAGTGACAGAATTCCTATTGACTTTATAAGGCCAATATTTCAATCCTTAAAACACATGAAAGTCTGGCTAACCTCTACTGGGATGAGGAACAAACACAGAAATATAATTTTATAACAGAACAGAATTGAAACATGACTTCAGAATAACTGGTCAATAACAACCCAGAGACAATGTGAAGATATAAGTCCTGAAAGCAACATAGTGTCCCTCAGCTTGGATATAGGATCTCCCACAAGAGTTCAGCAGACACAGTATTATTGACACAAAACTATATGCCATTACTTGCCTTTTAAATAACATATCATCAACAATGATATGAAGCAGAAATTTGCATGGACGGGCTAATTGTATATCTGAATATATGTAGACTAGAGACCGAAAGAATATTATAGCAACTGAGGATCCTTCCTGTCCTTGCCCTCCGTCTTCCTCCTACTCCAAAAATAAGAAAACAAAAAAGAGAAAAATCCAGCTGCTATCGTCTCCGCCTGCAGACAGGGACACTATCAGAGGACCATCCACCAAATGTGAATCATCTCCTCTATCTCTCCTGGTCATAGAGATGATCTACAGCTACTCTACATCTCACCTGTGGACCTATATTTGAGCACTTGCAGTTAACTGAGCAGAATATAGGCTCTGATGTGCATAAAACATGGTAGCACTTACAGAATTGAGCTGTAGTGCAAGCCCATGCTGCCCACATAACAAAAATGAAAGGAAGTTTATAATGATGATATTATAGTACATTCTCCTGATTTATATATTTTCCATTGCTCCATCTGAAAAAGGCAAAGAGTTGATTTTATTCTAAATGAAATATTCTAAATGAAGCAAATATCTTAATACTGGGCTCACTGTTAGAACTTAATAACTGAACTTAACTTGAGAGACTAATTCTATTTTTTTTATTTTAGTCTGTTAACTAGATGCAAATGAACAAAATCCTGCCATCCAGAAAAATATAGTAAAGTAAGATGAATCAGCACCTGCAGAATGGTCATTTTAAGACAAAAGCTTCATGTACAAGCTCTTAGTACTGTCTACAAAAACAACACAAACTGTGGAGCACAGTCAGGTCTGAACTTGCTGCAAAGGAGAGCAGACATCAGTTCAATGAATCCACAGGGAAGCAAGAAGAGAAGACAGTGTAAGCTCAGAAAATGTAAACATTTTTTTCTCAGCGGCCTTCCCAGGCTATAATTTTATAATACTAGACTTTGAGGGACTAAATTTAAGCTGTATTGTATCATTGGGGGAAATAAGACCTAGAAATTTCAATGCTGCTCTGGGTAAGTCCTATTTTTCATACCCAAGGGTGAATATGGACTCTGATTTTTTTCAGATTATCTAGCCTAGGTAACGATGTATAGCTAAAAGCATGTCTCCCTGCTAAAAAAAGCCATGCTAGGGCATGAACTGGAGCATTGGACCTCTGATTATCACTGTAATATTTTTATTTTATTATTAGATTCTTTTCCAGAGGAATCCAATTAGCTTTGTCTGAGATAAAACCTTAGTGCAATTTAGGGAATTATTTGCTCCAGGGACCACTACCACAGGCAGTATGGACGACAGTGCTATGTTGCCCTGCAGAGTCCTCAAAAGTTTTGCAGCAGGCTTGGTGTCTTCACACCTCCCTGCCTACTACATGCTGCCTCCCACCCCCATCACCTCTATAAAGCTAATTTCCAGCAGCCTGTGCACCAGTTTTTTCCTCAGTCAGGGGTATATCAATGAGTGTGAAGGTGTGGATGGGTTATACAAATTCAAGTCTCTTTCCTGCTTTTAAGAGATTGACAACAGTGGTGACCAAAAGAGCCTCTCAGACCACTGCTCAGCATTTAAATTTCTGGCATCTGTTTCAGGCATGACTTAGCAGTCCTGCAGAAGGAAGATATAACACAGAGTGGCAGATAACTTAGCTCCACAGGAAGAGGGAGGCTGACACACTGATCAGTTACTCAACCTGGCATGAAGATGAGCAGCGAAGAGAGCATGGCAGGATCAGCTGCAGCTGAAGATGGGTAGTAGAGTAGTGCTAATCAAACCACCTGCAAGGGTAAAATTCAGNCTGCAGAAGGAAGATATAACACAGAGTGGCAGATAACTTAGCTCCACAGGAAGAGGGAGGCTGACAAACTGATCAGAGTTACTCAACCTGGCATGAAGATGAGCAGCGAAGAGAGCATGGCAGGATCAGCTGCAGCTGAAGATGGGTAGTAGAGTATTTCAGTGAGTGCTAATCTAACCACCTGCAAGAGCAAAATTCAGGAACTTGTCTGCAAATGAACACAGTACACAAACGCAAAAAAATATAATCTGTGTTGTGTGCAAAAGAGGTTTGAGAATGAATAGATGCAAAAGCATGTGATATAGACCATAAGTTGGAGATGTCCTTACGTAATACTCAGTACCCATTCTGTTTTATAACATGAAGGGAATAAGACAGGGGAAGATTTTAAATATGTTCATCCAAGTGAGTGTCTTCTATCTTGCCTCTGTGCCAGGAATTATTCCCAAATGCTGTTTCATTTAGCAGTGTAAACATAGACAAGGTATTATTTCTTGATAACTTGCCTGAGTTGGATCCATCACTGAGCTGGGTCATTAGTAGAAAAATGATGAGCTTGAGCATCTCCAGCAGGTCAAGGGAGGTAATTCTGCCTCTCTACTCAGCCCTGGTGAGGCCACATCTAGAGTATTGTGTCCAGTTCTGGGCCCCACAGTACAAGAGGGATGTGGAACTGCTGGAGACAGTCCAGCGCAGGGCCATGAGGATATTAAGTATATATATATATATATGTATATATAAGTACCTCAAGGTATACTGTATATATAAGTACCTCAAGGGAGGCAGTGAGGATGGGGCTGGCCTCTTTTCAGTGGTAGCCACTGACAGAACAAGAGGCAATGGCCACAAACTGAAACACCAAAAGTTCCACAGGAACTTAAGGAAAAATTTCTTAACAGTGAGGGTGACAGAGCCCTGGAACAGGCTGCCCAGAGAGGTTGTGGAGTCTCCTTCTCTGGAGATCTTCAAGACCCGCTTGGATGCAGTCCTGTGCCACGTGCTCTAAAAGACTCTGCATGTGCAGGGAGATCAGACTAGATGGCCTCTAGAGGTCCCCTCCAACCTTATGCATTTTATGATTCTATGATTCTATGAAGGTCCCATGTCATTACATTACATCATCGGTTCATCATTGCTCAAGCTGTTCAGAATCTGCTGTGAAACCCAGTTCTACACATTTCAAGAGGGGCACAGGCCTGGCATAAGAACCCCAAGAATATGCTGGGATGAAATGCATGTTGACTGAGGTGTGGGATAGGGTAAGAAAGAATTACAGAATTCTTTACTGCTGAACAGATCCTCACTTCTCTTCCTTTCCACTGCTAAGAAGATCCAGAACAAAAACTGGACAAGTATATGTAGCCTCATATGTAGTCTTCTCATATATGAAACCATTTTTATTAACAATGTACTGATTTCATACCCTTCATCTTTTTGCTACATATCTGAGACAAGATATCTTAAGATATCTTAATAAGTGACATCCTTACTACATGTATAACATATAAGGCTGTGTAAAGCTGTAAAATGGAAATCCTAAGTGAAGGTTTAAGAAAAGACGGAATGAAGCACATTGCTCTGCCTGTTAGGTGATCATACACAGCTAGTTAACCCAACTGCTCATAATGTATTTTGATTTAAGCTATGCAGCAACATAAAAAAAAAAAAAGACTTTTTTTGGCTTTGATGATAGCAGAAATAGTCACTATTTCTGCAACCTTTTATGGGGGGGCTTTATCTTAAGTCTACCTGTACACCTGGACTGTACAGGTAGAAACCCTCTGTGTCTGTAGAGAAAAAAAATAAAAGAGCTAGCATGAGTGAGTTAGCAGAAAAATTGTATGTATAGCCACATATTTACATTAGTTAGGTATTTCTATAGGTAGTCTTACTGGAAAGACAATGAAGGGAATCAGCAAGCTAACAAGGGTGCATGAGTTTTGTGCAGATGACATAAAGCTCCTTTTCTTCAGGGATTTGTAATTACCCACCTTTCTGACTTTTCCCAAATTCAGAATAAGAATCGCCCCCATGTGGCACGTGGAGGGATTACTGTTGTGAGAATGATGCTGTTCTGAGGCACTGTCTTATGCCACTGTCCTGCTCCTCAACACCATGGTCCTTGCACCTTGTTTTCCTGTCAAATATTGTTGCTCTGTACGTTTTAGCTGTTTAGACTGCAAACACACTGTCCCATTTTAGGACTGGTTTTGCTCAGATGTGCAACATACACCTGCACGAAGGGCAAAGGGCAGAATCTGACTAATGCGGTACTAAGTTTTCCTATGGGCTATATTGGCAAAACGATCTATAGCAATGCCTGCTCGTGGAAGGCATTGGGAGACCTAGCAGGTGGTGCCCAGAAGTGCCTAAAGAAGCAGACCTGTGTTAGATTCACTGCCTTGGAGTGTTTCCTTCACTACAACAGGTAAGTACCTATGATTTTCTTTGTGGGTTGATCTTTTATACCCTTGTAGAACATAAGTATTGGGTTTGTGAAGTCTCTCTGTCTTAAAGAAAGTATCAAAAATATTTTTTTCTTTATCTGTTGCAACCTTTTACAGTTTAAGTTCTTCTAGCTTGCTCAATTACTCCTGAACCTCCCAAAGTTGCCAGGCTAGGCAGTAAACAACAGAATGACTTCTGAGCTACATAAACATCCTGTCTGTCAGCCCTAAAGTAGGAGAGATTGGTTCTGAATGGTGTGCAGATGCCTGCATAAGACATTCTCTTCCTAATCTTAAGCGTCAATCTGTTTGTGCCTATGATCCGACTCTCAAAACCAGGATTTCCACTCCAGGTAAAGGAAGATGTTCATTTACTTTTTTTTTTTTTTTTTTTTTTTTGTGCCAGATGCAATGTGAACATGTATATCCACCAATCTCAGTTATCTAGATCACAAAAAAAAGTACAATGATTTACAAAGAGGATAAGAAGATTGAGGAGGGATATCTGCTTGTGCTTCTTTCCCTTGCTATGCAGAAATACAGTCAGAGAAGGCAAGTTCATAGAATCATAGAATGCCTAAGGTTGGAAGGGACCTCTAGAGATCATCTAGTCCAACCTCCCTGCACACACAGGGTCACCTAGAGCGTGTGGCACAGGACTAGGACTGCACCCAAGTGGGTTTTTAAGATCTCCAGAGAAGGGGACTCCACAACCTCTTTGGGCAGCCTGTTCCAGTGCTCTGTCACCCTCACTGTTAAGAAATTTTTCCTTAAGTTCCTGTGAAACTTTTGATGCTTCAGTTTGTGGCCATTGCCTCTAGTTCTATCAGTGGCCACCACCGAAAAGAGGCCAGCCCCATCCTCCTCACTGCCTCCCTTGAGGTACTTGTACACACTGATCAGGTCCCCTCTCAGCCTTCTCTTCTCCAGGTGGGACAGGCCCAGCTCCCTCAGCCTCTCCTCATAGGGCAGATGTTCCAGGCCCCTGATCATCCTCGTGGCCCTGCGCTGGACGCTCTCCAGCAGCTCCACATCCCTCTTGTACTGGGGGGCCCAGAACTGGACACAGTGCTCCAGATGTGGCCTCACCAGGGCTGAGTAGAGGGGCAGAATCACCTCACCACCTGCTGGAGACGCTCTTCTTAATGCACCCCAGGATCCCACTGGCCTTCTTGGCCACGAGGACACACTGCTGCCTCATGGTCAACTTGTCGTCCACCATGACGCCCAGGTCCTTCTGTGCAGAGCTGCTCTCCAGAAGGTCGGTCCCCAGCCTGTACTGGTGTCTGGGGTTATTCCTCCCCAGGTGCAGGACCTTGCACTTTGTTGAATTTCATAAGATTTCTCACAGCCCAGTTATCCAGTCTGTCCAGATTCCTTTGAATGGCAGCACAACCCTCTGGGGTATCACCCACTCTTCCCAGTTTGGTATAATCGGCAAACTTGCTGAGAGAGCACTCTGTGCCTTCATCCAGGTCATTGATGAATAAATTGAACAAGACTGAACCAAGGACTGTCCCCTGGGGGACACCGCTAACTACAGGCCTCCAACTAGGCTGCACCACTGATCACCACCCTCTGAGCTCTGCCATCCAACCAGTTCCTAATCCACCTCACGGTCCACTCATCTATCCCACACTTCTGGAGCTTGCCCAGGAGGATGTTGTGAGGGACAGTGGCAAAAGCCTTGGCGAAGTCAAGATACAAGAGTCCGACGCTCTCTCCTCATCTATCCAGCCATCCCATCATAGAAGGCCATCAGGTTAGTCAAGCATGATTTTCTCTTGGTGAACCCATGCTGACTAGTCCTGAGCACCTTCTTGTCCTGCACGTGCCTGGAGACAACGGTCAGTATGAGCCGTTCCATCACTTTTCCGGGCACGGAGGTGAGGTTCACTGGCCTGTAGTTGCCCGGGTCCTCCTTCTTGCCTTTTCCGAAGACTGGCGTGAATTGGCCTTCTTCCAGTCCTCCGGCACCTCCCCTGTTCTCCAGGATCTTTCAAAGATGATGGAGAGTGGCTTGGCTATGACGTCCACCAGTTCACGCCGCACACTGGGGAGCGTCCCCTCAGGGGCCATGGATCCGGGGCTCTGGAGGAGGCTTTGGCGCTCTCTTACCCAACCTTCCTCTCCCCTGGGCAAGTCTTCCTCTCTCCCAGCTTCTTCCCTAGGGCCTGGGACTCTAAAGGGTTGCCCTTGGTAAACACTGAAGCAAAGAAGGCATTCAGCAACTCTGCTTTTTCTGTGTTATTCGTAACCAGGGTGCCCATCCCATTAACTAGAGGACCCACATTTCCCCTGATCTTCCTTTTGCTATTAATATATTTGTAGAAATTTTTCTTGTTATTTTTAATATCCTTGGCCAGATTGCGTGCCAACCTTGCCTTAGCTTTCCTTGTTGCATCTCTGCATTCCCTGACAACGTTCCTGTTTTTCTCCCAGGGGGCCTGTCCTTTTTTCCACTATCTGTATACCACCTTCTTCTGCCTGAGCATTGCCACAAACTCCTTGCTCATCCACGCAGGTCTCCTGCCCCCTTTGCCTGAATTCTTGCACACAGGGATGCACTGTTGTTGGGCGTGGAGGAGGTGTTGCTTGAAAACTAACCAGCTCTCTTGGGGCCCGCTACCTTCCAGAGCCCTAGCCCATGGGATTCTTCTGAAGAGGTCTCTGAAGAGGCCCCTTGTAGCCCATGGTTGCAAGGCTGCTTACAGCCCTGCCTCCTCCTCATTGAATCCTGAACTCCACCATGGTCACTGCAGCTGAGGCTACCCACCACCTTCACATCTCCAACAAGTCCCTCTCTATTTGTTAGTACGAGGTCCAGTAGCCCACCTCTCCTCGTCAGCTCCTCCACAACTTGCATCAAAAAGTTATCATCGACGCTCCAGACCTCCAGGACTGTTTGTGCCTGGCTGTGTTGTCCTTCCAGTTGATGTTGGGGAAGTTGAAGTTCCCCATGAGGACCAGGGCCTGTGACCGTGAGGCAATATCTAGCTGTCTGTAAAAGGCCTCATCAACTTCCATGTCCTGGTCAGGCGGCCTGTAGCAGACACCCACCACAGTGTCTGCCACATTAGCCTGCCCTTTAACCCTTACCCACAGGCTCTCAACTCGCTCATCATCTACTCCCGGGCTGAGCTCTATGCATTCCAGTTGCGCTATCTCATAAAGAGCAATTCCGCTACCTCGCCTTCCAGCCTGTCCTTTCTAAAGAGCACAGAGCCTTCCAAGTTGGCCAAGAGCTGTGAAAAGAAAGCATGGTCAGAGTCCCAAACACACAGAGTCCACTCAAACACACTGAAGAGGACTAGGGCAAAAGGTTTACATGGTTTGTGTTTATGGATAACACCCAACATGTGGACAGCTCTTGTACTACCTGTATATGGTCTTTATGAACAGGGTTGTAAATAAGTTACACGAGTTTTTCCTTTGGTTGTTCTTCTTTTCTCAAGAGAAAATAGCACAGCAGTTACCTGATCTGTGCAGAAGAGTGTTTACAATGTTATTTTTTGATAGCTTTGAGTAGTGATGGAGGAAACTCTGGAATCTCTCTGAGATGACCACCGTTAACATGGGTAAGTAAGAGAAAAAAGAAATCAAATGACTAAGTGCTTTGAAGATGAAATGCCAAGTCTGTTAGTAAAAGCTTTCATTTAATAGATCTACAGAGATAACTTAAATACATTTTTTCTAAATGTTAACTTTGAAATTATACTTTATGCACTTCTTGTTTTAATCAATTCATTAATCTTAATTTAATCAAATCAATTTATTTCAATTTCTTTTTTAATTGGTGGATTTCAGATCAAATACAAATAAAATTCCAGTGGAAAGATACAGCTTTTCATGAAGATGATTTAAGACGACTAACCTTCAGAAGATCCACTAATTTCTTTTTCTTTCTGGTCTGCTCTCCCTAGTAAGAACCAATGACTGAGAAAGCATTTACAGAAAAATTCACAAACACAGCACACACTGCATAATTTAAAAGGGAGGAACATTCCCTGAATCCTAACTAGAGATGGATGTGTTTCCAAACATGAGCTCAAAAGAGACGGACATGAATATGCAATAGGAGCAGAATAAAAGCAGAATAAATTGTCTTCTTCCCTTCTCAGATGTGGGAGCCTTCCTGCTTGAATGGCTGATATAAATGGTAAACTATTTCCTCTGCTCTCACACCATCTTAAATTCATGTTCAAATATCCTTGACTAAGTAAATACAGTAGTTGTTACGTATTAAGAATCTAGATAAAGTGAACAAAGGAGTACTTTGCCTTTTTTGGCAAACACTAAATCCAGTTCCATGTCCTCTGTGCTAATATTTCCCTTCACATTAAAGGACCTATTATCTCAGTGAGATCTATCAAATTAAGACCACTTTTAATGTGACAAATATATGCAGAGCAATTGGGAGGACTGCGTAACCTGATTCCTCAAAAGGGGAAACAAACACTGCACTTTGCATATGACAGTCCCGCGGTGTTTGTGACCCCAGCCAAGCTTAAGTTGGAATAGATATTTTCAGGCTAGTTTTTTTGAATGTCTGTAACAGACAGCCTTAAGAGCAACTCTAAACCTTAATATATTTAGAGGACTGTGTGGAAAAGAAAATCTTGGGTGAGATGACGAAAGTTTTAAATCTTAAGACTACAGTTGTATTTGTAAGCATTCAAGGTTTGATCACAAAACTTCCAGCCATTCCTTTGGCTCTTACTTTGCTATTTTGCTGCATACTGTCACCCTGGGTTCTCCCTTTGTGATTAATCATTTCAAATGGAGATGGCTTATTTACCCAAGGACAGACCAGTCAACTCACCACAGACTTTGATGGTGGAACAAAAAGAAGAAAGAACTCAGCTGCAGTATCTAGTATGAGGGCATCTACATGAGAAGTCAAAAGACCGAAAAGAACCGAAGATCTAAACCAGCGCTTTATTACTTTTGAAAAATTTTTAAATTACTTTATTAGTTTTGAAAATTAATGATAAATTATTATTAGGAATATAATATTGTTCATAGGATTCTGTATTAATGGCTGAAAGAACATCTGGATCCTATTTCCACTAATGTTCTATTACATGTTCTACTAACATGCCCAAATTCCTGCCATCTGGGTTGAAAATTTCTTATACACATGGTAGTCCAAAAAACAGCTTTGAAGATTTGCAGGAAATCTGTTTAGTTATTTTTGAAACTTTCTCTGAAATGTTCAGCATTCTCTAAGTACTAAAATGTGGTATTTAAAATTGTTCATTTGCCAAGCTGTTCTGCTTCACCAGCAGAGAACATACAATACACCTTAAAGTGTTTTGGTTAAGGCGAAGGAAATCTTGCACAACAAAACGCATTTGTGGAACATGTTTTCGGTATGTGAACGACCTCAGCCCGGTATACGCATACAGGAGAGGCCAGGAATGGCTTTTCTCCGTGCTAGCATGCTCCCAGGGTTTGTAACTGCTGTCTTGGATGCACGGTGGCAGGGACTATAGAGCTTTCCAAATGACATTAGTTTTTCACATAATTCAAATCCTGTCACTTCAGGTAGCTGCTGGTGCAAGCGGTAAGTGCTGAACCTATAATCAGAGGACGTAAGTAGCATCTGTACAGTGCTTAATCTCATACATGGTAAATATTGTATCTGGCAAGAGCTGTGAACTTTCATTTGCTAAAGGACTGCTTATTTTGGTGACCTCATGCAAACAAGGCTTCGCATGACACACGCAAATAGGCATTTGTGGAATGCAGACCTGGAGCTTGACTTGTTCCTGTTCCACGTGTGGGCTTTAACCATACGAACCCCCTCTTTCTGCCTAAAAAAGCAGTAAGATTTACAAAGAAAAAGCGCGGTTTGAACTAGGGCAGCACGTGCAGCTCCACCAAAATCCTCTCTCCCACCTGCTCATACCAGAATTATCTTTGGAATGTGCCAATCAGCCACAGTTCCTGCACGTGAAGAGCTCTGCAAGGACCCCGGGAGCCCAGAGCTGCCATGAAATGTTGTTTTACCAAGACGCATGGGTTTGTATCTGAACATCGCTTCCTTGAAGGACACACAGCATCGACTTTGTTGTTACGAAAATCTAACTGGGCGGGAACTCCGAGACACTTAACGCCCTTACATCCACCTCAGTAAAGTCACTTTTCCCCACAAAGCCTCGGTGGGACTCGGAGAGCGGCGGCGCGGCCATCACGGGGCAAAACCGGCGGCGCCGAGCCCACCCCGGCCGCCCTCGCCCACCCCGCAGCCCCGCGCGGCCCTTCCCGCCCCGCTGTGGGGCGGCCGCGTCTCCTCGGGCCTCCGC